>JAJMAI010000013.1:60451-304099 GCA_030572515.1 Yamadazyma trypodendri | reverse complement strand
CTACACTGGTTGAGAACTTTGAATGTCGCTGCGACATATTCTCGTTTGGGGAGGTGCGTTATTTTCATGGGATTAACTGTAAATAGTGGTGGTTTGGCTGCAAATCGACTAAATATAAGACGCGCTTTTTTGAATGTTTTTTTTGTGGAAACTAATTATCACAAATCGATCCAATGGCTGAAGATACCACGCAGGAGCTCATTCGAAAGTACGGAGGAGCCACGTTCAAAGACGACCTAGATCATAATGACGACGATTTATCGTTATTTTCCGAAGATAGCATTTTCAAGGAAAACTTTTCACCTCAAAAGACATCGTCTCCATTAAAGAAGCAGTCAAATAAAAAGCCGTTGTTTGCTTCTCGTATGTCAAGAGCATCATTATACTCCCCGGAGAAAAATAGGAGACCAAATCGAAGTCCTGCTCGACAAGAGTATAATCCGTTTAGTGACATGTCAATGAACCAAGATATACATAACTTTATCAATAAGTCGACTTTGGACTTTGATAACAAAGATGGAGAAGACAAAACAGAACTCTTGATCCGAGACACCCACAAGGTGGTGAATGATATACCCAAGTCGGCGTTAGACAACAAGGAGGTGGCCCAGTATCAGAAGTTGGTGAAGACTACAATTGAGAAACTAGTTAAGAAATGTCAAGAATTATCACTTGAGCACGAGCAATTGAATGATGTCAACGACAAAGCAGTTGTACAACAACTCCAGGAGAAGATAAAGACCTTGATAAAGTCAAATGATATGTACAAGAGTGAAGTATCTAAACAAAGTGAAGAGTTCATGAGCATGTTAAACGAAAGTAACGAGCTTAAAAGACAAAATGAATTGTTGAGGACAAAATTGATCAAATATAAGAGTTTATATGAGGCCAAACAAAGGGTGAAAGAAAGGTTAGATACTGAGGACCTGGTACCAAGAAGCTCCAAGAGTCTGGCAAGGCCTAAAAGTGAACTAAAAAACACAAGGAATCAAGTCCGTCAAGAAAAAATGGTGCAATTGTACAATGACATGGCGGAGATCCTTAACAAAGAGAAAAAGTCGAGACCAGAAGTATACCACTTTGAAGACGTACAAGAAATTGACTACTCCGAGTTAGAAGATGACGAAGCAGATGTAACAAATACAGCACCTGAAATGTTAAGGCAGTTTGAGAAAGTCATCAAGGAACAACAGAAGCAAGCAGAAACCAAACCCGAAAATGGTATCAGCAGGATTCTTCAGCACAACAACGAGTTATATGAGAAATTGATAGAGGTTCTAAAGAGACCGGAGTCCAAAGAGCCAGAAAGGCAAATACCAAGCACGCTGCATGCAGCCGCCCTAGTAGTGGAATCGCAAATATCACAAGCGCCACCCGTGGTACCAACAGTGCCGATACCGGTGGCTGGTCCCAGCATGCTGTCTCATATACATGGGGAATCCACAACAGCCGCACCCCACAAAGACAAACAAGATGTGGTGCTTCAATGCTATTTATGCTGCAACAATATGAACGCACATCAGAGGCAGGACACCCGGCCCAGTTCCAGTTCCAGCACCAGTGAAAGGAGAAAGTGTGAGAGGTGTTCTTCGGTGAATAACAAAACCAAAACGCAACAACGCAACCCCGGTGGGTTTGGTATCGATTTGATGGGAGAGTATAAGTGGACCATCTAGTTGATTTGGAGAACAAGTGCAGTATCTGCATTACGAGCGATTGCCGGAACAAAAGGATAAATTAGATATTTCAACTGACCAGAAATAGATATTGATCCGAATTCCAGAGCCCTGCAAATATTTTTTAAACCAAATAACAATAATACACAATAAGGTTTATCATTCCACTGTTTGTACTACTGAAATACCTGATAATCACATCAATAGCATCAAGTATCTAAATTATATGCAGCTCTGGCCTTTGTATTTACAAGGTGGCTGAAAATGGAATGGCAAACGCGATGTCGTTGGCCCAATTCAGGTGTATCAAAAACAAACTGGGCGAGGAAACGTCCAAACACAGAAAAATACAATATAGGCTCTATTTCATCACATTCTTGGGCTGTTAAACTATACCACAAATATAGCACCAGGCACGGCAGTAAATTGAGAGAATTCGCAAGTAAATTTCATTGCACCTCTTTTTTTTAGTTACAAAGTGAGGTTTATAGCAGAAGGATCCATTTGAAGTTTTTTTCTCAAGTGTTTTTGTAATTTGAATCTAAAGTTTCTTTACAAGGTTAAAGTGTTTTTTGTATTTGGCCAAACATACAAGAGTTTTAGACTGTCAAGGTAGCTTAAAGGTGAACTGGAATCCACTATCAACACGAAAATATTATAATCACGTCGTTATTTTCCTGTTGTTGTGTTAAGTTACAAAGTTTTCCCATTTAACAAAGTCAACTGGTTTCTGCCAGAGGTGATATTAGTAGTAGCTAACATGGTACAAACTGTCAATGATGAAAATCAATTCAAACTAGTGAGAAATAAGGATGTTGACCCGGAGTCAGACTCGTCAGAGACTACCAGCCAATCTCGTCAAAATGAAGAAAATAGTAAAAAGAATCCCAGAGGCAGAACGTACCTCGGGGACATTTCAGGTCAGTATGGTTTGAAGACGTCTCAGCAACTGTCGCAACCAGATAAAAGAAAGCCCTTGGGGGCCAGCATGTCTGCTCCCCTTCCACCACGCAAAGCAAATTTGATTGGAAATGATTTAACAGTTCCTTCTAGACTCCCACAAAAGAGACAAGCTACAGAGTCTTCTACCAACTTGGTAGAAAAGTTATACATAACGGAGAATTTGAAGAAATCTAAAGTCATAGATTATGAATGGGATGACTTAGATGAAGAAGATATGGATGACCCTCTTATGGTCAGTGAATATGTCAATGATATTTATCCTTACCTTCACGAATTGGAGTATAGAACATTACCAGATTCTCAGTATATCTTCAAACAAAAGCATTTAAAACCCAAAATGAGGTCGATACTAGTGGATTGGTTAGTGGAAATGCATTCAAGATTCAGGTTATTACCTGAAACTTTATACTTGGCCATAAATATAATGGATCGGTTCATGTCATTGGAAATAGTTCAAATCGACAAGTTGCAATTGTTAGCTACCGGCTCCTTGTTCATTGCTGCTAAATATGAAGAGGTGTTTAGTCCTTCTGTGAAGAACTATTCCTATTTCACCGATGGTTCTTTTACCGAAGAAGAAATCTTACAGGCAGAAAAATACATCTTGACCATACTAGACTTTGAATTGAACTATCCTAACCCCATGAATTTCTTGAGAAGAATTTCTAAAGCTGATGATTATGACGTACAAACTAGGACCTTGGGTAAATACTTATTGGAAATTACCATTATTGACTATAAATTCATTGGGACCTTACCATCATTGTGTGCAGCAAGTGCTATGTACATAGCAAGATCCATCATGAATAAGGATCCTGTGTGGAACGGCAACTTGATCCACTATTCCGGTGGATATAAAGTGGAGGACATGAAGGCCTGTATCAATCTTATAATCCAGTACTTGATATCACCGGTTGAACATGACGAGTTCTTTAAAAAGTACTCCACTAAAAAATTCATGAAAGCCAGTATATTATGCAGAAGCTGGGGCAAGAAAATAATAGCTGAAAAAAAAAACATCTTTGAAGCCGCCATTTAATCCCGTGACAGTCATCTCCCACTTTACCAATTCCAAACAAACCCTGTTTGCTTCATAGACGTTGGTTCATACCAGACATTTATCCCCAGAAACGAATCTAATGTTATTTTAGTTCTAAAGAGATCATAAAATAGTTCCAATCCCAATATCCAGATATTTTTTATCAAACTGTTGTTATTTCACTTCCATTCAGTTTAGTTCATTGCATAGTTTGTTATATACATGGCATGTAATCCTATTAGATATTTCTCTAGACACTTTTTGCAACTGATTTTGAAACGCGTCAAAAAAATTAAACAAACAATGTTTAATGAACTAAAGGTATTGATTATTTCCCTGAACCAGTTCCGTGACAAAGAAGTAGAGAAGCTCCAGCTCTCCTTGGAGAACAATGGAGCTGTTACATTTGTGAAAAATGAATTCGATAACCATAAAAACTTCTTTGAAAATCATCAAGTCAACCACATCATCACCCAAACGGTGGAGTTTATTGAATATGAAATGGCCAAGCTGGCCATGATTCCAATAACAACTCCTGATTGGGTCTATGAGAGTATCAAAACCCGGAAACCTTTACACACCCCCAATTTTAACCCAGATCCTCGTTATTTCCTCAAACAATGTTTTATCTGCGTTGGTGATGACGTGCCTAACAGTGATAAGGAAATAATTTATGGAGGTGTCAGAGCTTTTGGAGGCCTTTACTTGGATATGCTCACGAGCCATACAACCCATTTGGTGACAAATGATATAAATAGTGATAAGGCCATTTTGGCTTCCAGCTGCGAGGTGGTTATTACATTGGTTACACCTGCTTGGATGGATGATTGTTTCAAAATGGGTAGGAAATTGAGTGAAAAGCCGTACTTATTAGACCCTGATAGTGCTGATAGCTCGGTAGATAAACCCGATTACTCCAAGAGTTTTACCGAGTCGGAAGTTAACTATATTCTAAAGTACAATGCCCAATTTTTTCATGACAAGAAATTCTATATATCTAATGACTATAACCTTTCAAAGAACTTGAAATCAGCGGTGACGGCATTGATATTGAAAAATGGTGGAAAGGTTGCTTCTAAGTTCAGCGAAAACATTGACGTATACTTGGGAAAGTACCGATCAGGTAAGGAGTTTCAAACAAGCTTCAAAAGCAACAGGATCATAATTGGTAACTTACAATGGCTTTATCATGTCATTATCAATAATAAATGGGTATTACCTACAAATGCTCAGCTTCTTCACTATCCGATTCCAAATAAACCACTAACAGAGTTTAAAGATATCAAAATCTCCATCACTAATTATAGTCATGATGCCAGGTACTACTTGTCCAAGTTGATCACAATCATGGGAGGTACATTCACCAAAAATCTAACAAAAGACAATGATTTTTTAATCGTGGGGAGACCTAGTGGCAGGAAATATAAAGCAGCAGCACATGGCTGGTTGGCAGATGGCAAGCCTATAGTGAAAGTGGTGAACCACCTATGGTTGGAGGAGTGTTTTGCGGAGTGGCAGGTAATGGAAGGGGAACAGCCAAAGTACCAGTTTTTGGGTAACAAGAATGGAGTTGAACAGCTACTTGGTCGAACCAAATTAGTGGGCAGTGTGTTAAAAAATTGGGTGGATTATGATGTGGACGACAGCATGGATGAGGATCTAATAAACCCTGTTGATCAGACCGACTACTCCAGTGAAGGAGGGGAAGAAGGAGAAGATAAAGTGGGGGAAGATAATAGAGGAGGTTCAAACTTAGAAGACGTACACAACACTGATCTTGGTGTTGCTCACTCACATCAACTATCAATTGGATACAGTGATACAGCTAATACCACACCAGAACCTGCACAGAGAACATCTAGGGACACACCTAAGTGCACCCAAGAGAAGGTGGCCACCCAAGAGGAATATATTAATCCCGATTTTACCCCTGCAAGAAGAAGCAGATCCGCTAAATCAAAGGCAACCCTCAAGTTGCATGATAACATGGAGGATTTGATAAAGCACCAGGAGCTTCTCAAGAGTTCTCGTAAAATGACAAACTATATGAAAGGACTAGAAGGTGATAATTCTAGTAAACGTAAATTGAAGTCATCCCAGGATAAGGAGAATATTTTGCCCTCAGTCAAACAACACAAGAGTGCAACCCCGAAAGTCGATTCACAGGAGAGTGCTTCACCAATACCCAGAACCCGCGTGGATATTTGTGCTATCATGACGGGATGTGAAAGCGAGTTACAATTATCAAAAGAAGACATTAGTAATTTGAAAAAATATGGAGTCAAAATAACCACTGGATTGAACAAGGTAAATTGTCTAATAGCTCCCAAAATTCTAAGAACGGAGAAGTTCTTGACGAGCTTAAGCAAAGTCAGCTACATTGTTCATCCTCAGTATTTAAAGGATTTAGCTTCAGCTCTAGCAATTGGTGATGATCCAGATATTGATATTGATCTGTATAGGCTAGACAAAGTGGCTCTGGTAAATGAAGTCAACAAACAACTAGGATACGACAGTGAAGAGGTGAATGGAATAGAGGTGATATTGAGCAGTACCAGAGGAGAGTTGTTCCAGAACTACAGATTGAACCTCTCGTCAAATTTGAATGGTGGATACGAGGTTTTGAGTCGGATCTTAAAAAGCCATGGAGTTGAAGAGCTCAGACAAGTGAAAGCTGGAACCAAGGCTTTTTGTGATACAGATGGAGAGCAGATCGTCATTGTGAACAGAGAAAAGGACACCAAACTCATGAGTTCTCTGAAAGAAAGCTGCACTTTAGTAGAATGGGATTGGTGTGTGAAATCGATTTTCAAACAGCAAATTGAGCCCGTTGGTGACTATGAAGTGTGAGGGATAGGTAAAGGAAGCGGAAAGGAGTTCGAAGGAAGGTATCAGAATAAATTGAAAGATATCTAAATCATGTATAATACCTACTAGTAACATTGACTGTACAAAAATAAAATAAACCCTATAAACTTTTCGGCCTAGATATCTATCAAACTAGGCCCGTTGTTTTCAGACCTTTGATTGGGGTTGGAGCTGGACCCATTTCCAAACCCATAACCTGTGTAAACCGGTTGTTGTCTCTGAGGCTGCTGAGTGGCCTGGCCGGTTTGTTGAGGAATAAAAGGATTACCGGTATTGGTATACAACGCTTTATCAGTTTGTTGGATTCCAGTTCCGCTGGAGGTCAAAAATGATGCCCCTTGCGTGAAGTGATGAGATATTCTCGCATCTCCAGTATTACCAAACGTATCAATGCCCGTACCTTGAGCTAATAAGTTGTTCAATTCTGGGTGAGAATGATCACCGTATTTCGAAGAAGAAGTGTTTTGAGGTTTCAATTCCTGTGTGGGTTGAGTATAGAACTGTGGTTGTTGCTGCTGTTGTTGCTGCTGTTGCTGTTGTTGCTGTTGTTGTGCTAAATCATTGAGTGAGTGGGATGGTGGCTCGGCCCGTTGAGGTTGCTCTGAGCTCATGGCAAACGGATTATTGGAACCGGTTTTGAGTGGTTGCAATTCTTGTTGTGGCTGCTGCTGAGGTTGATAGTTGAACCCTGTGAACAGGGGCTGTTGAGGTTGTTGGTAGTACCCAGTAGCCATAGGATTTTGTATGGGGTTACCGAACATATCGTATTGTTGGAACTGTTGAGGCTGTTGGTAATAACCAGTGGCCATATAATATTGCGGTTGTTGTTGCGGCTGGTAGTAAGTAGGAGCATCATCCAAGTCCAATAAATTGTTATTTTGTTGGTTTCTTAATCTTCTCATTTCGTCTTCTTCCTGAGACAATTTAAGGGCTGCTTGTAAATCAGGATCATCAGAAGATTCATCATTACCTCTGTTTTGTTGTTCCTGTTCAGCCGTAAGCCTAGATAATTCCAAAGCCTGTTGCAAATCATCATCGTAAGGACTATCATTTCTTTCAGCAGTATTTCTTTTGGATCTTTTATCTTTACCAGCCCTTCCTTCTCTATTGGCGGCCAAATCTCTTTCATGACGTAACCGATCATCATCTCTCAAAAGACTCACCAACTCTTTGGCCTTAACTCTTATAATGGCCCCTTGATCATTGTTGGTTTCGTCAAAATGAACAAATTCTCTTAAAGTCTTGACAATATAAAGATTATCTTTTGCCCACATGACACATTTTTCAGAACCAAACCTAACCAAATAATCCAATACCGTCAATGACTTGGCCACATGCCGCCAATTCTTACCCTTATCATTCAATCTTCTGTCCAACATATCCATAATTTCTAAAAAGTCTGTTTGTGATTGATAACTATAACTACTAATTTCTTCCATATCATACGTAGTAGGACCAGTGGCATCATTAGATGTAGCCTTTCTGACTAAGATTTGTACGGATGAGTAGCCATTGGCGACGTTTTTAATAGAACGCACTAATGATTTCGACATATTGTAATGACGGTGTGTATAACGAATACAAAATAAACGGTGTTCACCCTATTTTAATTTATTACAGGTTTGAAATTCTCACTCCTTTCGTCTTAATCTTGACCGAATTTCCTAGCGACAAACTTACGTCCGGCGCGGCGAAAAATATCTGTTTGAGATTGGACAGATGCGTGATGTAGATTAGGGGCTTAGGAGTCCCCTGGAGGAGAGTGTGAGACAAGTTTTTTATGAGTTTCAATTTTAGACGGTATACGCATCCCATACTTCAACATGCATACTTGCAATAGGGAGAAAAGAGACGGACGTTTCGCGACTAGACAGTGCGATTTGCTGGGAATCAGTGAGAAATGATTGCAAAAAAGTCGCTGCATCTGACAACAGAAAACAAGTGAGTCAACCTTGGGAAAATGTTGTGCACCTTAAAAACAGACAATGTGACTCACAAGTCCGAAGGTGCCGATCTAACACATCAAAATCTTACATCATAACTGGGAGGCAGAAGGGTCATCCCTTTTGGTCCTGACAGAAAAACAGAAAATGAAGTCCGGGTAACGGATTATTAATTTACAGATAGAAAATTTTCATTGTCGAAATCTCAAAAAACAAACAACTTATCGATTATTTGGCAAATTAGTGAGCGCCAAATTATCCACACCGAAAACCTAATCAAAAATGTCCGAAGTCAGAAGATGTCGTCGTTGTAAGAGGAAGAGAATGGATGATGAACCTCCAGAAGTCAAGCAATATAAAACCTGTGCTAAATGTAGGATTATTGAGAGGCAAAAGAAGAAGCTGAGAAAGCCTCTTGCAGAAGAAACCATGATCTATGGTATGAAACAATTTCAACAGCAGAATCTGAATCTGAATTTCACTCACGACGACATATTTATGGATGATGAGTTATTCACCAAGAAGAAGATTGACAGTAACACCAACTTGAATTTGAATACAAATCAATATAATCAGTATCAATATGCTGGAAACGCTGGTGGTCAGAAGACGAACATGTCTAATATTGGAATAAATGGCATAGCAGGTAGTGACTTGAACCCATTTGATCCATCCAAATTATCCAATGTTGCTCTTACATCGAATAACTACAATTTACAGAATTTGAATTATCAGCAAATTGCTCAAAAGGCATTACCTATCCAATCTACAAATTTACCGGATGATGGTACTAAGGATCCATTATTCTGTGATATTTGTAATAGCAAATTGGACTTGAATGATGAAATTTCAACTAATTACAAGCTTTGTCTTAATTGTTACTCCAACCCATTCAAATTGTATAATACATTTGATGATTATAACGAATTCTTGAAAAATATCAGCCAAAATACATCCAAAAATATCAACAATCACATATTTTTGAAGGAGATAGACAAAAACTTCATTGATAACCTTAACAACATAAACAAGTCCATAAATAACGAGACTCAATTCAGAGAATTTATTTTGGATAATCTTAAGAAGATTTATATCGAACCTATAATTGCTTCCATAGGCTACGAATTCACTTTGGTGTCCTCAAATGTGTCCGAACTAAGTTATCAACCTCCCACATCAAATGCTGTCAATCAATATCAGTACAAAAATACCAAACCATTGAAGGCGTACTACAAATGTCTTCATGAAGTTAATGACAACACCAGCTGTGAGTCAAACTTGTTTTTGGACTACAATTTGTTCTACAACTTTTTGAAGATCAAGTTCAATCACAAAGTTCATACCCACTTTTTAAATCTCCCTTCCAAATTTATTGATCATTTAAGCAGTGTTTATAAGAGTTTGGAAACTGAGAATAAGGGATACGACACTACTACGGGTGAATTAGTGTACGAGGAATTGGTGAAAGACAACAAAGATTTCAAAGATGTGATCGAAGGTATCGATAAAGACGTGTTCATCAAAGAATTTCATCATTTAGAAAGTATTTTCGACAGCACCAAGAAGAATGAAGAATTGATAGACAAACAGAGTGAAAATAGTGAAAATGAGAAATTGGACACCGAATTGGTTTCCATAAATGATTCAGTAGAGACTGGATCAATGGATAAGATTCTTGATCCAAGTTTTGTTGTTTAGACACGTTTCATCCACGATTGGGCTGGTAATGTTATTGACTGCATTTTACATGAGCATTATCTCCCATGCTGATATGGCTTGAGATTCACCCCACTTGAGGAGTATGACATAGCCACCTCAATAAATGTTATTAGGGTTGTAAAATAATTGATTAAAAATAGCTTTCGTAAAAGTGCGTAGTACGAAAATTTTTATATAAATCAAATCAAATCAAGTGTGTGTTTAGATTCTTCATAAGAGAACATTTCCTTAAATGAAAGTGTTGGACATAATATTGAGCGTGTGCTCAATACTCACGGTCGTTTGTTCCCTTGATTTGGACCCCGATAACTTAACAAGTATTCAAGAAGCTACCGCGTTGATCAGTGAAGGTATTCTTGATTATTATGAAGGAAATACAAAAGGTGGTACCGTTGGGATGTTTGTGTGGCCATACTACTGGTGGGAAGCCGGTGGCGTTTGGGGAGGCTTGATCGATTACACTGTGATGATGAAAAACGATACCTATGTGCCATTGATCAAAGAAGCCTTGTTGTACCAAACAGGTGATGATAATAATTACATCCCATTGAATCAATCCACTACCGAAGGTAATGATGATCAAGGGTTCTGGGGTTTGGCAGTGATGAATGCAGTTGAGAGAAACTTCTCCAACCCTGACGATCCGGATAAAGCATGGTTAACGTTGGCACAAGCCGTATTTAATACCATGTCAGCTAGATGGGATTCTGCTTCATGTGGAGGAGGATTAAGATGGCAAATTTTCCAATGGAATTCTGGTTACGATTACAAGAACTCGGTTTCCAATGGATGCCTTTTCAATATTGGGGCTAGATTGGCTAGATACATGTCCAATGATAGTTACATTGATTGGTGTGAAAGAGTGTGGGATTGGATGTACGATTCGGGATTATTGACCGAAGGAGACTTCTGGGTTGTGTATGATGGTGCTAAAATCGATAACAACTGCTCTAATATCACCAAATTATTATGGAGTTATAACCAAGGGTTAATGATCAGTGGGTGTGCATATTTGTGGAATTATACCACCGATCCCAAATGGCTTGAAAGAACAGAATACTTACTCGAAGGAGGACGGGTATTCTTCAACGAGCTGGTCATGTATGAAGCTGCTTGTCAACCCAGTAATAATTGTAATCAAGATCAAAGATCTTTTAAAGCATACTATTCCAGGTTTTTGGGGCAAACTGCGGTGATGGCCCCATCTACTTATAATGTTATTATGAACTATTTAAGAACCTCTGCTTTGGCAGCTGCCAGGTCTTGTTCTGGTGGATCTGATGGTCATACTTGTGGATTAAATTGGGCAAATGCTACTGGTTGGGATGGGGTTTGGGGATTAGGTGAACAGTTGTCGGCTCTAGAGGTTATGGTCAACCTAAGAGTAGGCCATGTGGATCCTCCTTACACTGCAGATACCGGAGGTTCTTCTCTTAGTAATCCTTCTGCGGGATACGGTTCCACACTTACCAATGCCAGTCCTTTAACATTAGAAACAAAAGATTTAGCTGGTGCGGGGATCATTACTGCCATTATAGGGGTGTCATTGGTAGCTGCTGGTGTTTGGTTAGTTCTTTAGTTTGTATTTCTATGAAAATTGTTTCACGACTCTTATTCTTATTTTCGCAATCAGGTATTTTCTCCCTATCGCAACTACCTTAAACAAATATGGAAGACCAATTCACGTCAGTGCAATTGGATAGAGGTGATGAAAGTAAGTTTATCAGTACTAGTACTATTGACGAGGCAGAGGAGGTGGCAGAGACTCAATTGAATGAAACAGACGCCCCGGAGGATGATGAACCTAGCAACTCGTTCTTGATTTCGGGAACCGCAGAAGACGACAGTTATAACAACAACGGCGACGTGGTAGATGAGGGTTTGGACAATGACGAAGAAACGGTAGAGGAAAGTGCTGGCGACCGGAATACACAGGCGTCAAGTGAGGCGGTGGTGACAAATGGGGTGTATGAGGAAACAATCGATGACACCGGCATCCAGGAACAGCAATTGACAGAGAATTTTGAACAGTACAGCATTAATGCAGTTATCAGTGATCCTATTCGAGACGTTGATCAAGCATCCAAGCCTTACATATCCTATTTGATCAGTACTGAGACTGATAATCCTTCCCTTATCAAGTTAACCACCAAGAAACAAGATACCCACATCAAGATATCTGTCAGAAGAAGGTATGGTGATTTTCGAAACTTGTATCACTGTTTGACCAATGATTTTCCTACGGTGTTGATTCCGCCTTTACCATCAAAACTGAACTTGAAGTATTTGACTGGGGATACATTCAGTCAGGAGTTTGTTCATAAGCGGTTGAACTCTTTAAACCGGTTCATCAAATTCGTTGATAACCACAAAACATTATCGCAACTGTCGGTATTTCACTTGTTTTTAAGTGATTCCAATGACTGGCTTAGTTTCAGTAAGAATGTGAAGATAGCCAATATTAACGATGTGGAGAAGGAACAGAGTTTTACTTCTAATATGGTCAATAAAGTGGTGAATGAAGAACTCATAACTGAAACTGTCATGAATTTTTTGACACCATCCAAGCACAAAAAGGAAACCAACAAGGAGATCTTGGAGATTAATGATAAGTTGAAGAAGATGTATGAGAATTTGATAAGATTGGATAAGATTTTTGTTCGGTTAAATAAGAAAAATGGGGATTTAAGTAACGATTATAACCTATTCCTGACGCAAATTGAAAAACTATCGGTTGTTAATGAACATTCAAATGTGGATTTTGTGACGATTAATGCTAGTTTTAGGCCATTTGCCGAATGTCTTAAAAAATACCTGGACAATTGGAACCATAGTTTTAAGTTCATCAACGAGTCATTCTTAACGTCCTTGAAGGATTGCTCCAAGTACATCATAAACCTCACTAATTTGATTGAGTTGCAGCATAATAAAAAAATTGATTTACAGGTGTTACAAGAATACCTCGACAAGGCCCGAGCGGAATTAAACGTTATGTCGGCTAATGGGAATTCACTGGGACTCCGGACTCATGCCCCACCCTCACCCATCAAGACTAGAAGCAATGGTATTGTCAATAATACAACTCAATTGATTAAAGACACATTGTCTACTTCAGCAACTGGCAACATTGGTTCTTCCAACACCGACACCAAAAAGCAGAAATTGGAAAACAAAGTTAAACAATTGGAATCTGAGGTTGAACTTCAGAGTACTTTGGTGCAAAATCTTATTAGTAAGATCATAAATGAAGAATACCCAAATTGGGATAAGTTTAATAAGACGGAATTGAAGAGTAGTATGTTGGAGTTATGCGACAACCAAATTGAATTCTACAAAGGATTGGTGGATGACTGGAGTGAAACCGAGTTGAATTTGATGAAACGAATGAATGCTTTAACCATCACCTAGTACTATATATTTACTTGGCTTTATTACATAAGAATAATTTAGGTTTATCGCGACAATGCCGATCTAATTGGCATTGAAATATTCATAAAATAAAAACCACCATGAAGCTACTGTCCATAGCCATTCTCGGTTTACAATGGGTTCTTGTGATCGCCAACCGGGCTATATTTGATCAAGGAATTCAATCTCAAGTATGTGAAGGAGTATATTCCAAGCACGATTGGGGTGGAAGTTACAAGCCCCAAATCGGTCTTAAATTGTTAGGTTTCGGAAACGACAAATACCAAAAGAATAAAAAGATTTCTGAACAGCCAAACACGTCAGATATCAAGTTGACCTATATTATCTTTGAGTATAAGGATTTAGATAGTATTGGCCACTACTTTGAAGATGGAACCGTGAAATATATCTGTGACGATGTGGCAATTGAAACACTTGGTATTTGTGACGAAAAGCAAAAGGGTAAGTTTATTATCAATAATAATACCACCAACAACACCATTTTGACCAATCAATTGACTCATTTGGGTCAAGCAAATATCAGCTATCCCATCAACCAAACTGGTTATTATTGTATTTCGACATTCACTGAATATGATAATATGAAATATCGAGGCTTTGTTAATTTTCAAAACGCTTTTGGTCAATTGAGTGCCAGTGAAATCCCCAAATTACCTGCTTATGGAATCTTGACCTTGTTATATGCTATTGCCATTGGGTTATTCGGGTTTCAATTTTTTAAAAAGAGAAAAGCAAATCAAATCTTGCCATTGCAAAGGTACTTGTTAGCGATGCTTGGATTATTGACATTTGATACTTTGGTTGTGTGGTCCTATTATGACTTGTTGAATAGAAGCAAAAATCCAGGAAGTGGGTTTGTCATCTTCTACATGGTGTTCTTATCAATTTTAAATGCCTCGAAATTGACATTTTCCTTTTTCCTTTTGTTGTGTATTGCATTAGGTTATGGAGTGGTGGTGGTCAAATTGGATAAAAAAATCATGCTTAGATGTAAGATTTTGGCTGGATTCCATTTTGTGGCTTCGATGTTATACTTATTACCCAGTTACTACACCGCTTCCAATGCGTCTATCAACTCAACTTCATCATTAGAAGACGATTCTTTCAGTGAGTTGACGGCATTATTCCCATTAATTCCCATCACCATTACTATGAGTATTTACTACTCACTTATTTTGGCATCCATCAGGAAAACTACCACCAATTTGAACAAACAAAGGCAAGTCATTAAGTTGAAATTGTATGTACGACTTTTCAGAATCATTCTTTTGTCTTTTGTCTTGACCTTTGCCGGTATATTCTGTGGAAGCTTTTTATTTTTGAGTATGTCATCTACTCAAATCGTGGAGCAAAGTTGGAAAGCTACTTTCTTTATCTTTGAGTTTGCTCCTAGTATCATCTATTTCATCATATTTATGGGGATTGCTTGGTTATGGAGACCCACTGAAACCAGTTATATGTTGGCAGTTAGTCAACAATTGAGTACAGAAGAGAATGATGGGACTAATCCTGGTACTGAATTCGAATTGGACGACATTTCTTTATTGAGTCACAGCGACGATGAAGAGGCCAGAACCAGAGACAGAGACAGCTTTGAACTTCGAGATGATGATGTGGCCCCACCAAGTTATGAACCACCAGCTGACCATTCTAAACCATTAGAACCTACTACCAGCAACACCTTGTTTGAGTTAGGCGATGAAAGTGATGGTGAAGGAAGACACAGTGATGAAAGATTGAGGAAAGACTTATGAACCATATTACACAAAGACCTGAATTACTGCGAGATGGCCTACTTTATATAGATAAAAAATGCATCTGAATGTCTTTTGATCTCTTTTGATCTCTTTTGACGCCCTGGTCCGTCGGGGTTCCCTCAAATACAGCAATACAGTGGAAGAGTGAACTTGAAAATCGTGTATGTCTAAACATTGGCCCAAACTGACCCACCGCTGGTGTGCACTTGTTGGGATAAAACCTTGACTTGGTTATCCCAGCTATTCAAGTGGTCCGACAACGTTTTAATCTGATCCATATTAAGAATACGAGGCTGTAACCAGGTGATGGTCAAAACCTCCTCAATTTGATTAATGAATCCCTTGAACAAGCCCAAAGAGAAACATTTGATAATCAAGTGTTCTATATCGTTGTTATCAACACCGGTGAATTCACTGATATCTTTGAAAGGAAGTTGTTTGTTCAAAGTAGATTTAACTGAAATCAATTCAACTAAGCTCATGATAATGATTTTTTGTTCTAAGAACACATCATGGGCCTTTAATTTTGGATATTTGGGATAACTGATACTTAAAGCCTCGTTAAATTTGCTCAAGTTACCAGCGTTCAAGTATGTGATTAATTGGTACAACCATTTATAGTCAGAATAATATTTCAATTCTTTAAGGATGTCGTGCAATATCAACTCACCGAAATTATAGATTTTATCACCAAGTAACGCACTGATGGATAAATCAAAGGCTAATTCCAAAGCATTTTCTGGTTTTTCCACAGTGGATAAGTATAACAACCCATTCGAGTAAAATAAGTTATAGTTCTCCGAGTATTTGTATAACTGACACTTGGTAAGGTAATAGGCTGAATTGATCTTGGCACTGAAATCATTATTGACTGCATCAAACTTGCTTTCTAATGACTCCAATATTTTGTTACTTTCACCTACTTGGTTAAGTTTTATGTGATATCTGGCAATTTGTAAGTCGATGTACACTATGGAATCTGAATCTTCAGTTTTGGATTTCAACGTCAATAAATTTTCAAGGCACTTGGAGTCGTTATCGAAAAAGGTCACTAGTAAGAGATCTGTTACTCTGATAGGGTTGAGCTTCTTGGTGAACTGGGTCACGAATTGATTGAATATTTGAACCCGGAGTTGTTCAGAACTCACTCTATAGAATTCTTCCAATGTTATGATTAATTGGTGCCACAATTTCCTCTCCGAGAAATCTTCCAATTGATAGGTAAGATTTACGACATTCTCATCCTCTGTTTCTTGCCTGATATTGGCCAACACCGTTGATATGTCTGTATCAATATCCATCGCTGACATGTTGCCACTGGGTTTTTAATTTTAGTTGAGAATCTTATATTTCGCGAGATAAATAGACGAGACACGACTATTTGCAACCATATTAATATGCATTTCTAATCAAACACCAGCCTAAACTCTTCCCAATTAATCAAATTTTCACTAAAGAGCACTTTTGTGGATCGAATAAATGTGAGGAATATCCAGCACCATTTCTGCTCGATCAACTTGTTGAAATTTGTCAAGCTATTGATAATCTCTGCCGTCAATTTGGAAAGATCAACATCCAAAACTTCTATCAAGTTATTAATTTTAACCAACTCCTTTTCTAAATGGTTTATTCTGTTCTGCACGTCAGGTTCTGTGGTATCGCTGACAGGACGCGGTGATGTAAGTTCAGGTAGAGTGTCATTTTGACTTTCAATGCTGTGGATATTAGTGCTTTCAGATATTATGCTGTCGGGGGGTCTGGCATCAAGTGGCTTGTCAAAATCAAAAGTCTGATTGATAGTTTCACTCAAAGGTTCGTTCAACTCCATTGTTGGCTTATTCCCGCCAAAAATTCTATACCAAGACTTTTTTGAGTTCAAGTTACGTTTCTTGATCAAATAGTTGATGGATGGTGAGTTCAAGTTTGACAAGTGCTCCAAATCCACACTGGAATTGACCAAGTTGAGATACTGACTCACTAGTTTGAATTTGGTCTTGAATAATATCAAGAACTGAAATATCTTGAACTTGAAAAATTGAATCAAATTGAGTGCACTGTTATAATATTGATACAACTGGTTGATCAACTCGTACCAATGGGGGATGAAAACTTCCACAAGAAATTTCTCATAATTTAAGTAGTTCAAATCAATGATAGACCCAAATTTTTCCACCAAGTTGCTTAATTCCAAATTAATTTCATAAATTTCCAAAGAGAAATTATTCAAGTTCCCACCCAAATTAATTAATATTGCCAATAGTTGTCTGAATGACTTGATATTTGTAACACTGAACTTGTTGATGAGGGATAAAATCTGTACATTATTCACCACAAAAGTCTCAAAGTTGATCAAGTTCTCTGGTATATCGTGAAATTTGTTTTGTGGAAATTTATTGAAATTGCACTGATTGTTCAATTTCAAAAGTTTATTGTTTATTGAGCTCAAAGGGTCCAAGTTCAACTTATACAATTCCAGGAAATTCGTGTTCAGGAACTGGTGTATCTTTGGTAATAATAAATAAAGACCGTCCTGATCACCCGGTTTTATAGGATTGGATAATAGCATATTTTTGGGTAAACTGTTAATAGGTGGTTCAACCAAAGCATTATTCCAACACAATTCGTAATTTGGATCGAAAAATTTGGCAATGAACTGGTTTGATGATATAAGGTGCTTGTATTTACATAAGTCATTCAAAAAGTTGTTAAAGTATCTTTTTCGAAATTCAATCAATTCAAATTCGTTATTGCTATTGATGGAGTTCCAAAAATAAGATAAAAATGAATGCTTTTCAGGAATAGGTGGGAATATGACTGTAGGATATAATCGTAACAAATAATCCCTGAATGACTTGAACTCGCTATATCGTCTTTTGACCATGATTTTACCATCGCTTGAACCCTCCTCGTAAATTTCAATTAAATAGACAATTATAGATGAGTTTATCAATTTTTCAGTGGACTCTATCTTTATTGTCAACTTTTTGGATAAAAGTAGTGTGTTTAGTGTAGATGAGATAGATAACGAGTTGTTGAAGTAATTGAATGAGTTCCCGTACAAGGAAGGATTGTTATCCTGTTCGATATCAAAATGCTGATCCATGACGGGGAGTTGAGGCAGATGCTAACAGGTGATGCCACAAAACGTGAATGTACCCAATCTCTTCAGATTTGGAAGCACTAATATAAGACTATTGGCCCCACAATGAAACAGCAAGGAAATAGGTGATTGTTTCCTGTTACTTGAATGACAAGATTTCAGTACGTTTTGCGCAAGTCACAATGCCAGTCAAGTGAACACAGAAGCAAGCCCAGAAGTTCGCTTATCAGTCTTGAGCAGTTCGACAAAACAACCACAAAATAAAACACAATGTTTAACCAAATCTCAGCCAGATGCACGCGAACTCGTCTTGCGATATGTAGTATGTCGCGAGGATTATCGCAAGGAATTGTCGCAAAATAGTGATGCCTTAGTGTTTTGATTTACAAGGAACTGTCGCAATGTCGCGTTCCTGTTGACCAAAATTAGAATGTTGCCTTTCAGCAATAAGTTGGAACCCAAAGGGTGTCCGATTGCTTGGAACCCGTACGAATAGCTGGTACAGGTCATCAGATTCTTCGGATTTGAATATAGCCGTGGTGTGCACAAGACTCCACTGTCTTCAAAACCCACAACTCCAAACTCTTCAAAAATACCTGTGCCATCTCTATCGTTAAAGAATGATCTGACAAACAGCCTTCTGTGATATTTCATCAGTAATTGACGTTGTTTTGTGCTTTTGCAGCCTATCATAAAAATAGCTGGTTGTACCTGAGGCGGAAAATAATTTTTGCTTTTCTCAAATGTATATATTATATCGCCAACTTAATCCCTTTGAAATTCTGACTGTTTCATAACTCGTTTCTTCTGTTGACTTTGAAAGTTTTTCTGTGTATTGACTAGCGTGACACACTTGTTTGACCGTCTTTCGTTGCATTTGGTTTTTTTCACTTGTTGTAAATTCGAGCCCAGCCCACGTTGCCTATGAAGATTGATCTGGTAAGAAGCTTCAAAAAGGTATTACCGTTTTGTGTAATTTTCATTCTATTGAATTTGGCTTACCTAGGTCATCACCAGTCAGGTGGTCTCAAGCGCGATAGTGTTAAACAAGAGTTGTTTCAGGTGTATCACAAAGATGATAAAAACTATCTATTGGTGTTGCAAAGTATTGTGAATGATGACATTCACTATGTCAACCATTTGATTAACGAGAATGTCAACGACATCGACCAGGCATTTAATTACTTTGACGTTGACATCTTGACCGCCGGTGATTTGGTGTCTTATAGTCAGTACACTATTGTGTATGTGGATGACTATAGTTTCGAAAACATCACCAGTTTTGAAAATAATAATGCTATTTACATTAATGATTTGGCCAAGGTGGATTATTATTCCAAATTCAAGTCCACATTCAACTTGTTTTTCACATATTTATTTGACGTTATCGTGGAGGCAACTCCGTCAATATCTAGTATAAATAACGATGATCATTATAGAGTATCAAAGGAGGAGAACAAATTTCCTAACAAGGACGGAAGAGTTCCCGTTTACGGGGGACACCTTCGAGAAAACTATTTAGACGAGAAAATAAGGACTGTGGAAATGTTGTCCAATTTTTTACGGTTGGATGAAAATGAGATCAATAGCTTAAAGGACAGTCATAAGAAATTCCTTTCCGGGCTCGTTGAAAAGTATCCAGAAGATTTGTTCCGGTTTAATCAATTCAATAATTTCATGAAGGGTAACGGGATCGTATACCTTGGAGGGGATGACTATAACCAATTGGCGTTGTTGTCGATCAAAATGCTCAGATCTACGGGATCAAAGTTGCCAATTGAACTTATTATGCCCAACGAAAATGATTACGATATCGAACTTTGTAATAATATTTTGCCAAACTTGAACGGCAATTGTAAAGTGATGTCACATTACTTACCAAAAAAGTTAATGGAGAAAGTTAAAGGCTACCAATTGAAGAATCTTGCTTTGTTAATAAGTTCTTTCCTGAATGTGTTATATTTGGACGCGGACAACATTCCGTTGAAGAACCCTGATTTCTTGTTTGTGAATGAACCGTTCAAAAGCAATCATCTAGTTTTGTGGCCCGATTTGTGGAGAAGATCTACCTCTCCCAAGTTTTACGATATAGCTGATATTGAAACCCTGCCTAATGAAAGGGTGAGAAACAGTTATTTTGCAGGTGATATTAGAGGTGAAAAAGTGGACGAAATATCCTTTCATGACACCAAGGGTACGGTTCCAGAATCATCTTCAGAAACAGGCCAGATTTTGATCAATAAAGAAGTGCACTTCAAGACGTTAATTTTATCCATGTATTATAACTATTTTGGACCCGATTTTTATTACCCATTATTGAGTCAAGGTGCAGCAGGAGAAGGAGATAAGGAAACTTTCATTAACGCTGCCCATAAGCTAGGTTTACCTTACTACCAAGTTCAGGAGTTTGTCAGAGAATTTGGACCTATGGATGAAAAGAAAAAGCATCATTTTTTCGGTATGGGCCAATATGATCCATTAGTTGATTATGTCCAACAGGCCAATCCAGATGCTTGCGTTAACACGGTACTTCTACCATCTTATGCCAAGGATTCCGCTGACATAGGGCATCTGAACTATGATTTCCATTACTTTAAATCTTCAAGCTTGATGTTTTTGCATGCCAATTGGCCCAAATATAAGCTTCATGAGATGTTCATTGGAAACTCCAATGGAAGAGGACCTAAAACTGGGGGCCACAGAAGAAGGCTATATGGTACAAACATCATGGACGAGACATCGGGGGTGGATGTGGAATTATTGATAATGAGAAGTGTGGAATGGTTATATTGTGAAACCGATATAAATATCAAGAAGGTGCTGGAAGTTGGACTGGAAGACAGACGAAAGATATGTGAACAAATAGGCGAACAAGTGACATTTTTGTCTCCCCAAATTTAGACCCGATCTTCTTGAACTTAATAGAATGTATTATACTCATAATGTCCTTTTTTAAGAATGTATCTAATAGAAGTATTCATTTGCATTCATTTCAATATGATGCGAAAAAAAATAAACAACATGATTAAAGATATAACGGTTGCACGGGCTTATGTCAGCCCTAGCGGTAGCAATCCTGGCCAATGGACGGGGAACTCTCAATTCAGTGTGAATAATGGCACCCAATTGTATATTCTTGATCCCAAGCTTCCAAATTTACACAAAAGTATCGTTTCACAGCTCGAATATTCAGACACCGATAAGATCCAAAACACGTTAAATTCAAATGAAATGTTCGATCAGACTGTCATATTGAACACTGATATATTGAAACTGATAGATACCTGTAATTTCAATAGGGTGAATGCCTTGAATAGTACAGACCAGTTTTATTTCGGCCGGATTAGTGATCCAATCATCGTGAAACACCAGTGGTCTGCTGTATCCAAACACAACAAGGACTGTATGGTGGGCCTTCTACTTAATACGGGGGAGTTATTGGTGTTCAGAAGAACTTCCAGATTCCTTCAAAAATACGAAATTGTCTACAACTTTTTTGATATCATCGCCTCAGAATTGGGCTTATCGACTGATAGTAATGGTGATTTTAATGTAGAGGCGACACAATATAGTAAGCTTCGTATAAAGGACTTTAAATTCATTGAACTAGAGGGGGCATTGGTTATATCCACCGTCAATGAATTGGATGAGTTTCGGTTATATCAGCAAGGGACTTTCTGGTTCTCGTTGGATACCCCTGGTATAAGAAGCTACGACTTGTTCGTACAAGATAACGAGTTATTTGTGGCATATGCTACGGCTGCAAATGAGGTGGTGATTATCTCGGCGGAGAACCAAAAAAGTAATACGATAATCAAGGCAACAAGATTCAGGGCCAGTCGTGTGGACTGGAATGATGATTTAGGGGCATTGTTGATCGTGTACCCTCACAAATTGTATGTTTACAAGGGACTGGTTCTCTTGGCCGTAGAATTACCTGCACTCTCAATATCCAGCCTCATACCTTTTGGTAACAAGCTAGTAATTGCATATGAGTGTGGAAAGTTCGATACTGTGGTTGTGAATGACAAATCGTTGAGTCTAAGTCCATGCAAACCGTTGAATAAATTCTTTTCCTCGAGGTTGTTGAACTATCAAGTGTCCAATTCTTTAAATGAGCTTAATATATCGGCAACCAACGAAGTACTCAACTATGGAAGCTGTTTGAACAAAAGTAATGGAGTGTTGGCTATCATCTACAAATTCATCCCCAAGAACGACCTAAACTACAAGATTTTGAGTCGAAACGAGTTTCATATTGGTTTCTTGCCAATTAGCAAAGTTCACGAAGACTATGAGGATATTAAACAACCACAACTTTTCCAAAATAGCCTTGGATACATTAATTCTGTTTGGTTCAATCAGTTCAATGAAGTACTAGTATTTCCAAAAGACTTTCAGGTTTACACATCTTTTGAATTCATAGACAAGTTCTTGCAAAACGCCCGCCTGTTCAAAGAACGGTTGGGGTTCAGCAACGTCCAACCGGTATCTGAAGATGGGATAACTGTTGGGGACCTCTCAAAGTCCCTAGTTGATTGTTTCACTTGTCATCCAACCATTTTAGCTTATCAAAGATGGTTCAATTTGAACCTTCTTTTTGTCAATGCTATCAATAACCTAACGGTCAAATTACAAAACTTTGAGTTACCTCAGAACCCGGTTAACAACCTTGCTCAATTCAAAACCAACTTGGTATCGGAATCCAAACAAATCACTTCTTTCATCAGAGATTACTTGTTCAAAATTATAGTACTATCGGGGTACAAAGCAGAGTCACAATTAGACAAGTTCATTCTTCTTAATTACTACAACATGATACAACCCACCGGCTTAACATTGCCATTTGAAGATGAATCAGTGACAATAGAATTTGCAACCGATTATGTCAAAGAATCATTCACAATTTTCAAACAAGAAACTTACGACGAATTAATCACCTCAAACTCCAAGCACCAATGGTCAAGATGCACGTTGACTTTGCTTCCGATTCTCGAAGTTGAGAACAGTATTGACGAATTAAACCAATTCAACTACACCTTAAATGGCAAATATGAGGGGCTTGGGAGAATTTTGCTGGATACTTTAAACTATTGTATAATAACCGGGAATAAGACCTACGAAACCGGATGAGAAGTAAAATCAAAGCATCCAGTTTCACTAACATCCAGCATCTATTTTCGTGCCACTAAACAACCCAGCATCCAGTTTTACCATGAATCGCAAACATGAAGCGTAGTCGACACCTTTACTTTCTGGGTGCAAATGGTCAAATCCACTGCCAAAATGTCAACTCGTCAAAAATCTGCATTCCCAATTTTCAGTGGCTTTGTGTATACAAGCCCTTGAACCACCGTGCCTTGCCTCCGAACCACCGTGCCTTGTAGGGCATTTACTGCGGCATTCTAGCTATGCTGCCATAAACTTGTGGAGATTGACCTCGTTTTGTGCAGAGTCTAACTCGTTGCGATTTTAAGTTCTACGAGTCAAAAGCTCCTCAATGTTTTTGCCTGACCTATATAGACATGCTAATTCCTACAGTAAGACTTCTTACACAAGATATAATGTCCTTAGAACAACTGCAGCATCTCGAAGTCCCTTTCAAAAAAACTTCCATCATCGATGTCACCCACCAATTACCATTCACCCCTCCTTGTAGGATCCTTTTCAAGAAGGAAACAGAGCAACCTTGCGGTAGCTTCAAGCTACGTGGTATTGGATACATGATTGGGAAATCTGTCAGGGACATCCGAGCTTCGAACCCCGGGTGTAATGTTCATGTGTTTGTCTCCAGCGGTGGAAATGCCGGGTTATCAGCTGCCTATTCTTGTAGGTTTTACAATGTCGAATGCACAGTGGCCGTACCCAACAATACTAAACAAGGAATAATCGACAGATTGGAACAGTATAATGCCAGTGTGATTATTTTTGGTAACACTATTAATGAGGCAGATAAATATGTCCGAACAAAAATGGCTGCAACTGACAATTCAGTGCAAAAACTATACTGCCATCCATTTGAGCACAAATTGGTATGGTACGGACACTCTACTATTGTTGATGAAATAAGCGATTGCAGTGTCCCCAATGACAAAATCAAAGGTATAGTGTGTTCTATTGGCGGTGGTGGGTTGTATAATGGGATTTATCAAGGATTGAAGAGAAACAATATGTCCAGTGATATTCTCATCCTTGAGACAAACGAAGCCCCCACGTTTGCTGAAACCGTTAAGAAAGGTGAGGTGTTCACATTGGATAACGTCAACTCTGTGGCCAAGTCTTTAGCTTGTTCTTACTTATCGGAGCAAAGCTTGAAAAATTACCATGATCAAGAACACATCAAGACCATCTTCGAGTCCATACCCGATAGAGATGCTATTAAAGCGGTGATCCAATATTTCGACACCTTTAATGAGTTAGTGGAACCAGCGTGTGGGGTTGCTGCATCTGTGGCATTGAATCGTCCTGATATTCTTCACAGGGCTTTTCCCAATGTACAAAAGGACGATGTTGTTGTGGTGATTGTTTGTGGAGGGTCACACACGGACGCCGAGGGGTTGGAGGAGTTCCGCGACACCATTGGGAGACAGAAATTGTAGCCAGGCCTGTAGCGAGAATTTATGAATATATGTATGGTTTCATTTATAGATGCAAATGTAGAACAGAAAAATAGAACGCAAATTCTGCAAATAAAAATTACTGCAAAACAAAACGCGTTCATCAATTCTTTATCAATGACGGTACAAGGTGGCAGGTTCCACCACCCGTACGAGCCCTACGATATCCAGCTCCAGCTCATGAATCTGGTGTACGATACAATCGACAAAGGGTATAAGGTGGGGATTTTCGAAAGTCCTACAGGTACTGGGAAAACCCTCTCGTTAATATGTTCTACCATGACATGGCTTAGGAACCACAAGCGAAACAACACCGAAGGAGACGCCTTACAGGTATCAGATTCCGACTCAGAGCCGGAATGGGTGAAAGAGAGTTACAGAAAGAATGTCCTATCTCGAAATAACCAGAGCCTTAAGCAGTTCGAATTACATTTGAATGAAGTATCCAAGGAGTACGAATCTAACACCACCAGAGTGCACGAGTTGCGGGACAAAAGAGTCAAGTTGCGCGGGGAGGAAGATGACTTTATACCCAAGGACTATGTGAGTGACACCGAGGTGGTGGTCGATAGAAATGAACAGTTGAAAGATGAAATATCCAGACTTTTGAATAAGATCGATAACACGGGTAAGAAAACTATTGATATGGACCTGTTGCAGGACGACTCGGTCAAAATACTATTTTCATCCAGAACACATACCCAATTGTCCCAATTTTCTCACCAGTTGAATCTTACTAGTTTCGAATCGTCCCTTGATGATCTTACCGAAAGAACCAAATATTTACCCTTAGGGTCCAGGAAACAATTATGCATACATTCTAAGGTAGCAAAACTACGCAGTACCGAGGCTATTAATGACGGGTGCAAAGATTTGGTGAGTAGCCAACTGTGTGAGTTTTTGAATAACAGCAGAAGTGATGATATTCGACAACAGTTCAACGACTACAGTTTGACAAAAATTCACGACATCGAGGAGTTAAAGTCACTTGGGGAACATTTGAAAGTATGTCCCTATTATACTGTCAGACACAATATAAAGATAGCTGAGGTCTTATCTTTGCCATACCAGATGTTGTTAGAAGAGAATACAAGACAAGTGTTAAATGTGAATATTAAAAATTCAATCATCGTGATTGATGAAGCTCATAATTTGTTGGATACGATCAACGCCATGAATTCCGTGTGTATATCATTACATGAGTTGTCATCTCTTCACAAATCATTGAAGCTTTATTTTGCAAAGTTCCTGAAGAGGCTCAATTCTGGAAACAGGATCAATTTGATGAAGTTGATCAAGATCTGTGGAATCTTACACACTTTTATGACCAAAAATCAACTGCTGGCCAAGTCTGGTGCAAAAGTAGATATGAATGAGGTGTTTTCAGACAACACAGGAGACTTGTTCAATATCTATAAATTGAACACATATCTTAAGAAGAGTAAAATTGCATTCAAGATAGAAAATTATCTTGAGAAGACCTTTGAAAACCACAATTCAAGATCTAACCCATTACTTTTCAAGTTGACCAATTTTTTGAAAAGTATAAGTAATCCTTCAGGAGAAGGGGATTTCTTCTGGAATTGTGATAATGGTATATCAATCAATTACATGCTTCTTGATCCTTCAGAAATTTTTAAACCTATAGTTCAACAATGCAAGTGCTTAATTTTGGCTGGAGGAACTATGGAACCCATGAGTGACTATACGGATTTTCTATTCCCATACTTGAGTGCCGAAAAGATTTACAAGTTCTCCTGTGACCATATAATTCCAAAGGAAAATCTAAAGACCATTCCTGTAGGGTCTTATAATGGACAAGTATTTGACTTTCTGTTCAAAAACCGAAACAACCATGATTTGATTACAAACTTGGGTAAGTGCTTGGCTGATATAACCAATATGGTGCCAGATGGAGTGGTGGTGTTCTTCCCCAGCTACAAATATTTGGAACATATAGTTGATGTGTGGAAGAAATGTGGAATGGTTGAGAAGCTTGAGCTGAAAAAGGGTAAGTTGTTTATTGAGACCAACAAGCCCACGGAACCAAATGTCTTGGATGCCTATACGGAAAGGGTCAAAACAGGAGGAGGGGCAGTGCTTCTTTCGGTTGTGGGGGGAAGACTTTCGGAAGGAATCAACTTTCTGGATGAGTTAGCCAGGGCAGTGATCATGGTGGGGCTACCCTACCCCAACGTTATGTCTAGTGAACTTATTGCCAAAAGAAAATTCATCCATGACAAAACACTAGCCAAGACCGGATCCCGAAATATTGCAATGGATACGAGCAAACAGTTTATTGAAAACATTTGTATGAGATCCATAAATCAAAGTATAGGAAGAAGTATCAGGCACATCAATGATTACTCGATGATTTATTTAATAGACAGCCGGTATTGTCAGCCGGCGATACAAAGCAAGTTGAGTGGATGGATTAGGCAACGGATCCTTAACAACTTGTCATTTAACGAAGTAATGAACCAAACGGACGAGTTCTTCATGTCCAAATGTGTTGGACAATTGGCGTAAATAAATGTCCGTGAGAACTGACTTATTTATGGAGTATAGTCTCTTGAGGCTTTATAGAATACAACGTCTCCTTGAAATTGGCTCTTTGAAATACCGTTCCTGGAGGCTTTATAGATCACAACGTCTCCATGAAATTGGGGTTTGAAATACCGTCTCCCAAGACTTTATGGGAACACAATATCACTCCGAAGAACCCATTTCACCCCATTTTTCACCAACTCCGCCTCATGGATCAAACAGTCATCCCCGTGCTTATGTAACAACGCCATTCCCTTGGACGGGTGTACATTCAATGGCTTTCTCCTGTCGGGATAGAAAATTGTCCCTCCACCCCCAAACTCTTCATCGCCTGTCAAATATATTAAAAGCGTCCATTTTGTTTGCCCCTTTAGGATTCGGACCGACTCATCGTAGTGTTTACCAAAATAATGCCCTTTTAGATACCGGTATATTCTGAGTTGAGGATTAAGGCCCATGGCGTCCTGGAACATTTGTGTTATTACATTGTTATCGTAGTCATCTTGCATTAAAATCTGTTTCAAGTAGCTCCAGAGAATTTGAGAAGCTCTTTGGTCCTCAACCAATTTTCTATCGTTGACTCTAGCAGCATAGCCTTTGCTCTTGATCAAAGGAGTTGTTTCTAATTGGATTTGACTGAAAGAGTGAATGAGTTCATTACAAACATCACTGGTGAAAAACTTGTTAATGACGATGATTTGGTCTTCGATTAGTGTATCGGCTACTGGTTTGAAGTACAGTTTGTGAAAATCAGAGCTTAATGTGTAAAAACACGGGGGAAATTCGTATACCTTGTCTTTCTTTCTGACCATAATGCCAGAAAAATTCGCAACAAATGTAGTTTACTGTATTGCTATACGATTAAATACTCTGTATAACATTACAATTGGCTCTCGATTTGAATCAATAAGCTGTACGTTTCCCGCGGCATATTGTACTGGATAATCCCTGCAAACACCATTGTGTTTTTAGCCATTTTTTTCAACCTGGAGATTTCATCATTTTCGTTAACGAGACTTTTGAATGTCTTTGTCATAACTTGATAAATAATTTGGGAGATTGATGTCATGATTATAACCAATAACGAGGGGATAGCTTTCAAAATCGTGTCGTCAAGGGAATCACCCACATAAGTGGCCAAGTCTCTGATTTGAATCAAATCTGCTGTGGGGTTTATTGGTACGAGATTCAAATTGCCAATATCTAAAAGAACTTGATTAAAATTCTTTTCCAAGAAACTTTCTCTGATGGACACAATGGCTAAAAGTAAGTCGCATGTCTCCTTTGACGACTTATCCAATTTAGTCAAAATATTACTATTGTTATTAAATGTGTTGATGACATGCTTACTCAACAACACCATATTATTTTCAACCGTATCCACTTTCACAATCTCTCCTACGTTCTCATAATTTCCTGACTTGATCAAAGACTTATCTAATTCAGTGGTGGAAATAAGCTCACTTAAAATCTTGTTAATGATCGATAACACAGTATCGTACTCTTGACACAATTGGTATAACAATAAAGAATCAAACACTCTACCTTCTTCTTCACACTTCTTGGCACTCAATTCAATGATTTGATAATAGAAGTCTTGTAAATCGTTCAACTTGATCAAGTTTCTCTGCACTTCTAGCAATCCACTGGTTTTTTCTCCATTATTGACATCGATTTGTCCCAACAACAAATTAAACTCCCTGGAAATCAAAATCAACTCTCTTAATGCTTCATGGCATTGTGTGATCTCTTCTTTAGACTCTCCTCCTTTGGATATGCTTATCAAAATCAAATATTGACATGCGACCTTGGGATCACTAATTTTGAAGGTTCTGGTGAACGATCCAATCAATCTCAGGAAATTGACCTCATATTCATTCACACTTGGGTTCAAATAAACTAACTCATCCTTGTTGATGTTGCTTGACACCTTTAGTAACCCGTAATAGTTCAATGCCACGCCCAAATGAACCGAGTCAATCTCATTGATGAAATCATAACTGTACTGTATGGCCAATTCGTAAAGACCACACATAATTAAACACTTCAAATACATTGGATTATTTGACGAAGCGTTCAATTTTCTTGTACCCAATTGAATGATGTGCTTTTGTAAGTTCTCCAACGTATAGTTTTCATAGATCAAGTCTGAGGAGTTGTTGCTCTCGTTGATAATTGACAAATGGAACCATAACCAGTCTTCAATGCTGAGGTTAATGGAACTTGGTAATGACTTTTTGGATAAATCACACTTGCCGATAATCTTGTAAACCGAATATTTGTAGGGATCAAAAAGATTTTTGAAGTCATCACTGATGAATGAAAACTGTTGGTTAAACTCATACAAAAATCTGTCATTCAAGTCACTTGGTAATTTGTATTTACCATTCTCCAAGTATTTCTTCAAGTATAATGGGAAGTTCTTGTCAAACTTTTCAAACAATTCTTTGTTAGACAAGACCAACAGCAATGCATCATTGTATAAGCCTGATCTTAACAAGTAATAGATCAATGCCCAAATAGGTGTACCGTTGATTTTGAGGGTTTTATCAACAAAGTCCTGGCTGTTGTTTTTGACAATCACCTTCTTTATGAAGAATTTGACTTTATTAACACTGTTGACCGGCAAGAATTCGGATTTATCATCATCCTTCAAGTAAAGCTCATCCATGTATTTGAAGAATTGCTCTTCTAAGAATTTCCGACTCTTTAGAATAATCAACTCATTAAGTTCGATTTCTTCACTCTGTTTTCCCGCTTGGTACTCTTGATAGAATTTCTGTTCTTGATTAACCTTAGATCTACTTTCATCTGTCAACTCAATAAGAATCTTGAAGGCATCGGTTATTTGCTTTGATTTTAAATCATTACTGCTCTTATTCAACTCCTCAAAGCTGGAAAGTATGGGAAAGAAATGGCCCGATAGCCTTGCTTCGTTCAACTGGTAAATAATAGTTGCATATTTTTCAAATTTGTCCCTTGTGTATTGTCTTGTCAAAGATTTAGTACTGCTTGAAATATTGGGATTGTTCAATGGAGCCAAAATGCTATAATTTCCAGGTACGGATTTGTTCCAAGTGATAGCACTTGGCAAATTTTCCACCTTTGACTTCTTGAAATCTTGTTTCATTATCGACTTTCTGAGCTCATTTCTTCTGACCTTCCAATCTATGGAAATGGTCTTATTGATGTATTCATCAAAGTCTTTTGAAGCTGCCACCAAAGACTGTTCGATTGTGGCCAATATATTCTCTTCTTTCTTGTTGTTTAAGAACTGATCAATTCCAATATGCTTTGGCTTTATGACCTTATTAATTGATTGGGAAGTCGGGGATAAAGTAATAGTAGATGCAGATGTGGTTGATTGACGGTCAACTGGGAAGTCTATAGCCTTCAAATCATTCTCTATTTCTTCTGCACTTATCCCGCTAGAAGCCAATAAATAATGGGCTTTTGTGAAATTAGACTTGGGTTCCTTGTGTTTGATCATTTCATTTGACTTCCTCTGTAACTCACTCAAAGTCAAATGAATAGACCCCAAATCATGATTGTCCAACTTGGGTAAGTTATTGGCGGACTCAATCAAATCTTTCAAAAGTCTGGAAGTGGAGTTGGCCGAGGTGGCTATTGTGGACTTTGGAATACTGCTTAAAGTGGATCCAACACTAGCATTAGAAGTGGTGGTATTGGAAAACACAGGGGCTGGAGCCGCGGAAAAATGTGGTTGTGTTTGAGGCTGTTGCTGAGTCCAGTTTTGTGCAGCAGGAGCTGTTGTGGTATTCTGTTGATTTCCCCCAGAGGATGCTTGACTGAGACTAAAAGATGGAATTGAGTTATTGCCAGGGTTGAGGCCATTTGGCGCGTTGTTGGTGGGATTGGAATTACCAAGGGACCCAAACAATCCGGAACCAGTTCCTGAACCGGGGGCGTTGCCAATTGTACCTGGATTGGATGAAGCAGTGCCAAATAACGACATCAATAATGCTATTTAATGTTGTTTACTTGAAAAATCTGCGCAAACTTTTTGTAGTGAATCGAAATATACAGTGCGCCAAAGAGATTGGTTAGGACACATGACATCTGCGGTCTGGGTATAAAAGCGGGAAAATTTTTCTATTATTTTGTTTCTTTATTAACTTTGTCCAAAAGTAATCCATCACATAGACAGTGCATTCTTATGATCTCATAATCCACCCGTTCTTGTGTATCAGTTCTTGGTACATGGGGGCACTTTGTGGACCGTGGGATATTTCATCATAATGATAATGCGATAGCTGATGGAAAGAGTAAAATTGGATTTTTAAGAACTTGTCTGGATTAAATATGAAAGAGAGGTGTCAGAAGGTCCAAATATCTTGGAAGAATTGTAATTAAAATGGTATCAAACTTTTTTATCTAAATATTGTATTTGCACACGTGAGGAAATTCTTCTTCCTCGTCATTACCTCTTCCACCAGCAAATACTTCTCTACAAGAAAACCTTTTAATGGGGAAGAACCAATATGCCAAAGTGAAAACTAAGTAAACTCCGTAAACGGCGCAAATATAGTTCATGGTACCAGCAGTAACTGGCATAAACGATGGTAATGAAAAAAATACCAAAGCGAAAACTGTCCAGGCAATGGTAACAATATTGGCAAATAAACCAATTTTTCCTAACCAGAAGGGACCATGAACAATGTTATCTCTACCTCTGTATAACAAACAAATGGTTGGAACTGCATAACTCAAAAGTAAGAAAGTGATACAACCAACCACCATGGAATTGAAAGCAGTATCTGAAGCCAAATATAAGCACCCCAAGATTGCCACCACCACGGAAGAAAACAAGTGGGCATTCAATGGAATTCCTAATTTAGGGTCAACAATTGACAAATATTTGGAAAATGGCAATCCATTGTCTCTAGCAAAAGACCAACATAATCTTGCTTGCCATGTATGAGAAGAAATGGTACAACCACAAGCAGTTAATAAGATCAAGATACCTAAGCATAGAGCACCAGGTCGACTTTCTAAAGCCTGGTGGTAGATGTCTAAGATAGGTAAGCCGGTGGAAGAATTAAGAATATCGTCCAAATTCCGAACTGAAAAGAACATGGCAATAGCGTAAGTGAAGGAAGTAAGTAAACCGATGGTAACGGTTCCCATAACTGCAATGGGGACAACCCTTTCTGGCTGCAACACTTCTTCTGCCAAATGAGTAGCACAATCCAAACAACTGAAGGACCAATTAGGGTTAATTAATCCAACAATAAAGGCAATACCAGCAGAAGACCAACCGGTGTTATTCTCAAAATCAGAAAAAACAAAGTGGGCTGGTTGGTACTTGCCTCTAGAGCAAACCAACACGGTAATAGTAATCACCACATATGAAAATAATGAAATGTATAAGGCACTATTAGCAATAGTTGGTAAAATTCTACCATAACAGTTGAAAAGAACCAAAAATGCGTTAATGATTTGGTAAACAATAAACAACTCCCATTTCTTGGTTACATGGTCAGGATGGTACAAATTCCAGAAAGCCATAATAGTGCTAGCAACAGATAAAGCCATAGAAGCACTGGTGAAAATAGCACCAGCCCATCCAAAACTCCCATCCAAGTATGCCAAAAAACTGGAGTATTTTCTGGGAGCCAATACCCGGGTCCACACATACTGACCACCAGCAGAGGGAATAGCAGATGACAACTCCGATAAGGTGATTCCCACATTATATGAGATAAACGCTATAATCAAAATACCATAAACGATCATCAAAGGACCACCAGATTGGATTCCTGTGATCAAGGATGCCGATATACCAAACCAGGAATTGGTTAAACCAAAACCGACTCCTAAAACTGACCATACCGAGAATGTTCTCTTTAATTCACCGTGTTTTTTAACACTAAGCACCGATTCGTTGAATTCCGAAGACTTGGATTTGGATAAATCATTAATGTTGTCTTCTTTCAACCTTGAGGTGTAATTTGCCTCACAACTCATCTTCCCCTGTGATACAAAGTTTAAGTAAACGAATGGAAAAATGTGAGATCTGAAGAAAGATTTGAAAAATTTCGGAACCTCCACAGATATATGAGGTTTTTGCATCAGTCTGAAAAATAAAAAAATAATTTTTGGTCGTGTACTGATTCCATTTCATGATAGATAAACATCTCCCGAGTCCATCAACCGATCATCTCAGGAGGTAGTCGTGAATAAACACGACTGTAGGCATCAAGAATGAAGTGGTTGCAATTAGACCTTTTAGGTAAAAGTTAGTGGCAGAATCTCTTCGCTTTTGCAGGCAGGAATCTGAATTTGATAGAGATTCAGAAAAACTTGCATGTGATAAATCAGGCGCATTTTGTTGGTCCTGTAAAAACTCAATCATCTGGTCCATTTTTCTATGGAGAAGATCAATTTTATCTTGAGTTTCAACTAGATGACTAAAAATGCCTCTTCGTGATATCTTTGCAACGAGGAGCTCATGTTTCATTTTTTCAATAATTTGTTTGACTTCCATGCATTGGGCAGTTTCAATTTGGCCTTGAGCCTGGTGCCTGTCATATCTGTGTTCCCCATATTTGGTACCACCTCCTTTATTCTCTTCCCGATCGTTACCACCGCCTTTGGTCTCTTCCCCAACGTTACTGCCGCCTCCATTCTTCCGCTGTGGCGTATGCTGCTTGACTGTAGTATCAATGAAAAGCACCCGGCCTTTTGTGGCACTATTGGATCTGGTATCAGATTCATGCACCTCACTTTTAGGAGTCTCAAGGTAATGGATATTGAAAGCAGGGTTATCGACTACTTTTGAGCGATAAATCTCGGTAGTGGATCAAGGTGAAGACCATGAACTTCGGAGTCTTGTCAAATCATCCTCTGTAACCGATTGCATAGTTTGGTTCAAGTTCTGTCCGCCAACTTGCTTAAATAGTAATGTGTGTGTTTCACATCGGTTTCATAATTGTTTCCGAAACGTCTCATATTTGCCCCTAAAAATCAGACATACAGAGACGGTATCTTGTTGTCTGTTTTCAGATGAACTCTGGATCACTTTGGGACGTCTTTAGAGCATAAAGCTCTTGCACCCTACACACCTCGTATTTTAACGCACTTTACCGCTTAGCGTTTCAGCCCAGGCGAATGAAATTGGTACTAAAGTTTTCGGTCCCTAAAATCCACCACACAACGAGTCACTCACTCGAGTAGTAGTCACACAACGCACACCATTCCGTTCTCTCGTGCCAATTGCCACTAAATGATTCGTATAACGACACGACAAAGTTCCTTTTTGTACACAAATCGCACGCATCTTTTCAAACGTTTCCATTTCTTAATATATCATGCAATACGTCGGCAAAGTAGGGGGTTATGTATACAACCAATGGAACTCATTAAACCCAGCCACATTACTGGGTGCAATCGATATCATTGTCATCGAACAACCAGATGGATCGCTTCATTGTTCACCTTTCCACATTCGTTTCGGTAAGTTTCAAATTATCAAGCCGCTGCAGAAGAAAATCGACTTGTTCGTCAATGATATCAGAACTGACTTGCCAATGAAGTTGGGAGATGGAGGAGAAGGCTTTTTCGTGTTCGAAACCACAAAAAGTGATTTTATATCCCAAAGTGCCATGACTTCTCCGGTGATATCCCCTCTGTCTTCTCCAGAGACGTCTCCTTCTTTACACCCATCGGGGTCCGGAACCTCCGAACTTGGGGCAATTGGTGATTTAGACGGGTTCGATCTCAATATGCCCCAACTGAAAATATTCACGTCGGACGCTGATGATATTGACTCAAAGATTAAATTGAGCAACTCAAAACCCTCGAGTCCGGGCTTGTCTCCTGAAAAAGGCTCTACTCCTACTCCCAGTGTGAACTCGACGTTTGAAAAGGCTAGAAGAGTAACCCAGAAGTTGAATATCCCCTCCAAAATAGACATCAATGGTGATATGGTATTGGACGTGGATGGTTATAAACCCAACTCTCAAAAGAATATCGACAATTCTGATCAAATGTTGAAGAAAATTCTTATTGAGGAGTTGGAAAAGTTAAGACAAGAGTCAGATACTACTAGCGAAGTGAACTTATGGGATCAGATCATAAGACAGGATCAAGACGGTAATATAAGGATAACCAATATTGATGAACAAGATCAAACAGACGAGTTGTCACCGGCAGAAAAAGAGCATTTGAACAATGTGATTGCTGAACAGCAACAAGATTTAACCAATAGCAGCTTGAATGTTGACGATGAAAAGACTTACTTCAAAACCTTGAGATTAACATCTGAGCAATTACAGAAGATGAACTTAAAGTACGGAGAAAACAAACTCATGTTCAAGTTAAATCAAGGGAATTCTCAGGTATCTTCCAGTTTACACTTATGGAAATCCACAGACCCTATTGTTATATCTGACATTGATGGTACTATCACTAAATCTGATGCATTGGGTCACGTTTTGAATCTTATTGGTAGAGACTGGACACATGCAGGAGTGGCTAAATTATTCACAGATATCCAGAACAACGGGTACAATATCATGTACTTGACAGCCAGATCTGTAGGACAAGCTGATACTACCCGAGCCTATTTGAAAAGTATAGTGCAAGAGAATAATACCAGATTACCTTCTGGTCCCGTGATATTAAGTCCTGATAGAATGATGGCCGCCTTGAAAAGGGAAGTGATCTTGAAGAAACCCGAAGTGTTCAAGATGTCATGTTTAAATGATATCAAAAGTTTGTACTACAATAACAATGAGTTACAGCAGTTGAGTGTTCGTTCTTCCACAGATGCTACGACCACTGACGAACAATTCTACGACAAGGACAGAACCCCGTTCTATGCTGGGTTTGGAAACAGAATCACCGATGTTATTAGTTACAGGTCTGTCAGCATTCCAAGTCACAGAATCTTCACCATAAACCCGGAAGGAGATGTTCTTCTAGAACTTTTAGAGTTGTCAGGGGTTAAGTCCTCATATCTTGCAATTGGCGAATTGGTAGACCAATACTTCCCACCCATTGGCCAGTTGTGTAATTATTCAAGTTTATCGAACCCCAGTCAGGCTACTTCCAAAAGAGCAGAAGAGAGATTTAACGATATTAATTACTGGAGAGAGCCCTTGGATATGGGTGATTTAAGTGATATAGACGATGACGAACCCATTCCCGAACCCAAATCCCCCAGTTTGTTGTCCATGAGGTCTTTTGTGAGTGATCCGGGCTCCGATAAGAATGAAACCAAAGACGTGGCAAAGGAGAGACCCAAGTCCATATCTTCTTTTGCTTCACCATTGAAGGGGTTAATGAGATTCAGATCCAACGAACCCGATGACTCTTTTGATTATGGAGACGATGAAAATGTGAGTGGTTTAGAAGAGTTGGATCTCGATAAGGTCGAAGACGACGAACCAGATGTTGACACCAATGTAATCCTAGGAGAAACCAACCTCAATGAGGATGATTACACTGATGACGATTACGACGATGACGATTACGATGAGGATGCCGATGACGATTACGTCGACGACGGGGATGCAGAAGATGATTACGTTGATGAAGAAGACGTTGATGGAGAAGAGGACGACTACATCGACGAGGAAGATGTGGATGCTGAAGATAACGACTATGATGAAGAAGAAGGGGATGACGTCACTACCAAAGATTCTGCCGTAAGCCAAACAGATTCGAGTACCCGCGGAAGACCGAGTGTAGCAGGCAAGTCTGAGGCCACTGTTTCGGTATCGGAAACTCCCACTATACAAAAGGCTAGTGAATTGATGAAAAAAATGAAACTTGAATCTCAGTAAGGATATTTAAAGTTGCATTCTACACTGCATTAAAGCTTACATAAGCAAAAAAATCACACTCCTAACCCTCCCACACCCTCTTCAATCCCCTTTTTTTCCCTCCTTAATCCCTTGTAGATTGTCTCCCCCTACCTTGTGTAGATTTTTTTCAATGCCCGTGTAATCCCCTACACTGTACCATGTGTTAAGAAAAAATTTTGTTACTAAAAATACGCATTAATACAGCCTCACCCGCCGAATAAACCACCATATTTATTAGACGTCCTTGATAAACAACAAGTAAATTCGTCAGTTCTCATAAATGCTTACGTCACGGTTCGGCAGTAAGAAAGTCTTGGGGATAGTGGTTCTACTTGGCTTTATATTCACCAGTCTTGTATATGCTTTCCATTATAACGACGATTTAAGAGACGTGGTAGGTAAGTTACAAGGAGCCACAGGTAACACACCCGGTCCTAAAGCTTCAGGTTCCGAAAGGTTTCCCGGCACGAAAAAACCAGTGCCCGAGGAGCCTGATCCTTCCAAGAAGCTAGAAATCGTGAAAGTTTCTGATTTCAAACGTAATGGTCAATTGGTGATATTCCCCAGGCTGTTCCCGTTACCAGATGAAGAACTCAAGGATTTTTACTTCAATGCGTTGGGATCACAAAGAAAGGTCAGGGGAAGTCCCATTTTGATTCGGTTCAACAATAATGTTAGTCCTTATTCTGCTAAGGTTTCTAGTGCCATCGAATTCAACAAGCCCCAACCCGACCTGTTTCATCAACATCCTTTTGAGGTGTTTACTGGACATGCCAATATCCAGGGGAACTACGGATTATGTAAGAATATCAAAGAAGATGTGGAGGTTGGGATTTCAAAAACCCATTCGCTAGATATTGATATCGAACTGCTTGTGAGATCTTTTGTGGATGGGCAGTCTACAGTTCTTGAAGAAGTAAGACCATACTTTAGGGATGATGTTGAACAACAGTTCAAAGAAAAGACCATAAAACATCACTGGTACAGATTAGCTGGGACATCTGTGTGGCTTGAACAATATGGAGTGCATTTTATGATCTCAAGAGTTATTTATAGTTCACACGGAACCAGGAACCAACCCACATTTAGTTTGACATACGCGCAGTTATTCAATGAAAAGTGGCAGGAGTTGAAGGACGCAGAGCTTATTGTTCCTACCAATGACCCCGACTCCATCCACGATCAAGTATACGTGGATGGGACATTTTTCACAAAATATCATTATCCTGCTTTCTTAGCGGTACCGACTTATCAGGACCCTGACATAACACAAAACAAGTATTATGGGCCTGAGGACCCACGACTTCTTTTGGTGAAGAATGAAAGAGGCCACGAAGAGCCGGTGATGATTTACAATTCATATCATCGCAAAATTACCCAAAAGGATCTAGTTGATGATACAAGAGAAACTATCACTTTTGGGTATTACCGGTCGATGTTTATGTGTTTCCCATGGCAATTCCAAAGAGGTAAGCGGAATGTCAACGAACTCCCACACAGAGTATGGGATAAAAAGGTATACAATAGGGCTATAGAGCTTAGGAGACGAAGTATGCAAAGAATGGAAGTGCAGAAGAATTGGACCCCATTTATTGATTTCTCAGAAAGGAATACCTTTAATTATGACAAGTTCATTTACTTTGTGTACCAATGGGAAGACCTTGAGATTTTGAAGTGCCAATTAACAGACACCATCGGGATTTCTTCAAACTGTGAGTTTGTCTACCAAATGTATTCCAAATTACCCGCAAATAAGCCGGTTGGACCTTTAAGAGGAGGTACGGAGATGATTAACATCAACGCTTTGGTTGACCAGTACCAATTGTCCGAATATATTTCGTTGCCAGCAAATCAGGAGGTCTTGATTGGATTTGCTAGAGCCCATCTCAATAGTTGTGGATGCGGTAAAGATATGTATCGGCCCAATTTGGTAGTGATCTTAAAGGACCTTACCTCGGGCGCCTATAAGCTCGAACTTGTGAGTTCTTTTGTGTCGTTGGATGTCAAGATAATTGGATGGAATTTAGATGATCCTGACAATGTGTGTGCTGAGGGAGCACCGGATGTATTTATTCCCAATGGAATCAGTTCCTGGTCTGTGGACGTTGATGGTGATTCATACGAGGACTACTTGACCATCTCGTTTTCGTTGTCGGATGCAACAGTGGATTCGCTTCATATGAAAGGGCTTTTAAAAGCGGTTTCCAATTTATTGGAAGTGCACACTTCAGGATACGACAATTCCAATGTTGCTTGTGCCCTAGAGGGGTCACGGAGCTTCTGCAAGACCCTTGGATCTAAGGTGTTGGCAGAGAAGGAAAATGAGAAGGAGAAGGAGAAGATCCAGGCAGAGGAGAAGGAGAAGGTCAAAAACCCCAAAAACAAAGAGAAAACCATAAAACAAGTCAAAGAAGGGAAAAAAACTACAGCGATCACGAACGGCAAAGACGCTAAGGCTGGCAACGGCCCCATACACCAGCGTAGTTCTCGTTAACATTCTATAAATATCGCGAGAGCAGTTTCTCGTCAGTGAAGTCCGCATCACGTCTCTGGGCCCCGTCCCTTTTCGATTCTTTCACCACCTCCACAATCACCCACCCTTGTATTTCCAACTTCAACCAGGAAAATCAACACAAGACCCTCATTCATTGATCCTCTTTACCTCTATTCTGATGTCATCCTTGACGCGAAGTTTTTTTTGATTTTTTTCAATAGGTTGAATAGGATCAAGTATTAAACGAATCCAGTGACGCCTTTAAACTAGTTGCTGTATTTTTCTAGGGGCTAGAACGTGTTATACTTTTTGAACTAAATCATATGGCCTGTATTTGTGGCAGAATTATGATAAAAAAATGTTTATAAGGAGGAAGAATTTATTACTAGTGGTAGGGGTGGCATTTTTTACATGTCTCCTCTTCTTTCAGATGGCCAAGTTGAGGTATGACAACGATGAGATATTACAAAGTTTCAAGTCTGCTTACCATCAGGGTACTAATTCATTCAAAAGTATATTGAAGAACCGAATTACTACTAATCAGTTAATATTCCCCAATTATTTTCCACTTGAAAGTAAAGACCTCCGAAAGTTTGTAGTTGGAAGCAAAACTTTCAATCTAAAAGAACTTGAGAATCCAAGAATATTCAAATACGATAAATTGGGGTCTTTATTGACTTCTAGTGTGGTGAATGCCAAATATGTGGATCACCCGTTAGATGTGTATACAGATGTGGACCGAATAAATTTGAATTTGGATAATTGTGACAGCATTCAAACCACGGCGAAGATTGGAGTTTCGGCCCCAAAGAGTATAGATGTGTCTTTGACGGAAATTATGACCAAGTTTATTGATGAAATTGATCAAAATCCGTATTATAAAGAAATGTCACCTTTTTTCATTGAAGAGTTGAAATTACAATTAAAGTATAAGGTGGTGGATCATTATTGGTACCGATTAGCTGGCTCATCCGTTTGGTTGAATGAATACCAGGCTCACTTCATGATTTCAAGAATCTTGTACAGTCCTTCTGGTCAGAGGAATTTACCAGTGTTAAGTTTGACTTATGGTCAATTATTTGATAAAAATTGGAAAGAGTTGGTGAATACCAAAATCGTGGTTCCAACCAATAATCTTAATACGCTTAAAAAATCTAAAGCAAAGCCAAAGCCGGAGAAATTAGATGAACCCCTGCCTAAAGATGAAGAAAAGCATTATAAAATTATCAAGTTTCCTTACTTTTTGCCAATTCCATTTTGGCATGATTTTGATGATCCAGATGGAAAGTATTATGGTCCCGAAGATCCCAGATTAATTTTGGTGACAAATGAAGCTGGATACGAAGAACCACTTATTGTGTTTAATGCCCATCATCGTAAGCTTACTCATTTTGACGATGATAATGATAAGAAGATCTTGTTGAAGGCTGACTTTTACAGGTCAATGTTTATGTGCTGGCCTTGGCAGTTTCAAAGGGGAAAGACCAAGACAGATGGATATAAAGATCCAACTTATGATAAAAAGTATTACAATAAAGTGGTTGAATTGAAGATGAAGAATCTTCCCAGAAGGAACAAACAAAAGAACTGGACCCCTTTTATAAGTGAAGTTACGAGACAAAAGAATGGATATGATAAATTCATTAACTTTGTTTATAGGTGGGCCAATTTTGAAGTGTTGAAGTGTGATTTGGTTCACGATACGGGGATCTGTTCGTTTGAATACAGATTGAATCCCAATTTAGCCACAAAAGAGGCTGTTGGTCCTTTCAGAGGGGGTACTGAGCTTATAAATATTAATGGGTTATTGGGAGATCATGCCAGCGACTTGATACGAAACGATCGGGAGATTTGGGTTGGGTTTGCTAGAGCTCATATTGATAACTGTGGCTGTGGTAATAATATGTACAGACCAAATTTGGTGGTTGTGACTCGAGATTCTGTGATTCGGAGCAAGAAGAAGAAGAACAAGCACGGTGAAATTGAGTTCACAGAAAATGAGACAGGGTTATACAAAATCAGTCACGTTAGTTCTTCAATATCTTTCAATATTCCAATTATTGGTTGGGATCTTTTAAAGCCATCGGAAGTATGCGTTGGACCCAATATCTTAATCCCTAATGGGTTGTCCAATTGGGTTATTAAGGATTTTTCAGAGGAGTCGTTTGAAGATTATGCCACGCTCTCGTTGTCGGTATCTGATTATACGGTACATACCATCAACATCAAGGGCTTATTGAAGGAAGTTCTAAAACTCAGTGACAGTCACATATTCAGTGAGGTCATTGAAACTAATAACTTATTGGGCTTTGACAATGATAACCTTGTATGTGCACTAAAAAGCTCCACTGAGTTCTGCTATAACTACGGGTTGGAACATAATAACCAAGAGGAAAGCTTGCATGATATTCACAAGATCTTTGATTCTGAAGACTTTGACCCCTCGGAATTGGAAAACAGCTTTAATATCGATCAGGTTGAAGAGTTCCAGAACGAGAACAAGGAAATCACTGAATACGAAAGAGCTTTGCACCTCCAAAAGATCCATGCCATGTATGCTAATAAGAACCCTTCATACCAAGCCCCAAAACCTATGGTTAACCCCAAAACTAACAAGGTCCAACCATCAGAGAGTCAGTACTATCCTTCCAGATCATCTCCCTATGCCAAGGGGAAAAATGGTACGAAGTCATCTTCTGGCGAGGTTGGTGCAACAAAGAAGGCGTCTGGTAGTCGTTACAAGCCTACGCAGTCTAGCAAGTGGAGCTCATCAAAAGAGGGGGACAAGGGTCGAAAAGCAAGTCCAAAGACTAGCGGAAAGCCAGCATCAGCATCAGACGGAAGTGAATCAAAGAAATCAGGAGACAAGAAGTATTCGGGTTCCAAAGGCACTAACAAGGGCAGTAAAAGTTACAAAGGCACCGACGGTAACAAAAGCACCAGCAGCAAAGGCACTGACGTTAACAAGGACTCGAACAGTTCCAAAGACACTAATAGTAAAACTGCTGACGGTAAGGCTGCTAAGGGTAAGACTGCTAACGGTAACAAGACCAACAATAACAAGGCCAACAGCTACAAAGACTCCGATATCGTTGAGGAGGACGAAGGTTTAAGCTGGTTACAAGATAAAGATGATGACAATAAAGACTCAAAGAAGCAGGTCAGCAAAGGTTCCAAAAGTTCCAAAGGTTCTTCAAAAGATGAAGAAAAGAAGGCCACTCCCAAGGGTTCTGAAAGTTCTCCAAAAGTTGAAGGAAAGAAGATCAAAACTGAAGACAAGGAAACCACTGTTGAAGATGTTGAAAATGCCGAGGACGTCCTCATTGACGAACCTTCCCCTGATGAAGCTAATGACGATAAAAGCTCCAAGGAAAACAAGGAGGGTACCAATAACTCCATTGCCAAAAGCAAAGATCCATTGAAAGCTAAGCCAAAAGCAGCACCCAAAGAAAAAGTGGAAAACGAGGAACTAGATGAAGATGAAGATGAAAAGGAGTCGCCAAGTACGCTGGTTCCCAAAGTAGCTAAACAGGCCCCTAAACCATCGAACGAGAAAGAGACCACGGATATGAAGTAGGATAATTATAAAAGAATGGTAAACCATAGGAATATGACTGAAGTGACGATAGACGACATAAAATGTCAAACTGTGGTTCATACCAAGGATGGTACGACTACTAAGATTGCACAAGTATTGTGTATTGATATTAAATATACGAGAAAACATTAAAAAGCACATTAATCAGTGCTAAACCATTAAACACCCTATTTCATCGATAAAGCGTGAGCTGCATATACATAAGTCTTTCTATGACTTATATTCTTAGGCTTCGGGCTCGGACTCGTAATCGTCCCCACGTTGGTCTTCTCTGTGGTGAGTGTCAGCACTGTATCATTTGTGTCTACACTCTTGGTAGTAGTGAGGGTGGAATCCTTGGTTAACTTTCTCTTTAATCTGTTTAACATTTTTTTGCTTAATATTAGAATACTATCAAACTAAGGGCGAATACCTGCCGCTTTATACTTCATACCAACAGGCGTGTTAGTAATAAAATAACTTAGTAATCTAGGAAAAGAGGCTGACTCATTGACCACAGTACACGCCAGGTCTTGTAATACACATATTTGTCTTGACCCATGTCACTTACGAGAAACCGGGCTCGTGATCTTCGATTTAATCTTTATCTTCACCTCACGTAGCCTGTACGCTCTACCTTGAGCTGGGCTTGACAATTATTGGGTCTTGATTGGACCTGACTCTGCTCGAAACACATTAGAATTTTTGGGTGTAACAGGCACATCTCGTCTTATATGACTCACTGGTATGGCAAATCGCTATTTGGGGTTATGAGCCCATGATGTTATGTAATCAGCTTACTCAGACTTTGCACCATACTCTTGTGGGTTAGGAGGGGTCAGAGCAATTGACTGATTGTGGTCCTCCTTGAAATGTCTATACAGCCTTGGTAACTAGAATCAGGAATATCAAGTCAAGAAGCAAGAAATAAAACTCCGTTAGGGGGAATTGAACCCCCATCCCAACATGGAGAGTGCCATGTGCCAAGTTTATCCAAAGTGAAATATACTGAAACCATTGAAACATATAATGTCTAGTATTCACGGTATGGGAACATGGCTGATCCATATACTAATGTCTTGTTGTCGAAATCATTGCCTGTATTTACTGATATAGAGTGCGATGTAATAGAGAAAATAAGGAAATAGAATTTGAGTAAGATAATGTACAGTAAGTTACTGATGAACAAATAAGATAATAGGGAAACAGGGCCATCCATACGAAAAGTGCAGGTCTGGTATCCCCTTTTCAATAAGCACGTTATGGAGTATCTTTCATCTCGCACTGTATTGGATCATATGTTTGAGATTTTGTATTTCCTAATTTGCAACCAAGATATTTTCTGCGACCGATACCTATTTACAGTGCATAGGTGTCATTGATCCACAATTTCCTGTTACTATCAACTGAAGTTTGCACATTATGTCCTCACGTTGCTAAAAGAAAGCGAACATTTGTTAAAATCTCTCCTGCTAAAGTGGGAAGGCTGTAAATTCTATTGACTGCTTGCGAATTAGTTGAACTAGACAAAATCTCCCAAATTGCACATATTTGCAAATGTTGGTAAGTAATGTCACATCATTATTTTTGTGATTACGGTTCTTCGATAAATTCTCTTTACGGTTCTTTTATTCTATTGCAATTCCTATTCTACTCACTTTAACACCCATAGAGAGTTCTCAATATATCTTCAATGGCTTCAACCCCAAATGAGAGTGATATACTCCCATCCTTTCAATTTAGGATATGGTGGTTCCGGGTAAAGCTCAATGTCCTTGAAAATGTTCTTTAAATCAACATCAAGAGGACCCTTCAATTTCGTCTTCCTCCAGAACTTGTACACAACAAACAATATTATTGCTAATGGAATAATAAAGTATGCTCCAAAAAATGACCCAAATTCAAAGTTGCCATGGAGAAAGTTAGCAAATCCACTAGTTAGTAAAAACAAAGCCGAAAAAAATAAGGAAAACCAAGACGCATACGGAGTACCGGGGAAACTGTATGGCAAGTCCTCCCTCTTGTAACCCTGTGCTTTAAGAGCACGAGAGAAGGCTATATGATTCACTGAAATCATGACCCAATTCAATAAAAGGCTGGAAGAAGTGATGTTTTGGAACCAAGAAAACACAGTGGCCGAGCCAGAGTCTATGGACATGTACGCCAAAGGAAGGAATGCACAACAGAAAATGACCCCCACGTAAGGTAAACCATGTTTGTTGGTTCTTAAAAAGATGGCAGGAGCTTGTTTTTTTGCAGCCAATGCGAATAATGTTCTGGAGACCTTAACCACCCCAAGATTAGCAGCTGAAAGAGCTGAAGTACATACGATAGCATTGATAAAGTGTGGCAACCCTTTTACTTGACCTTGCATAGCAATCACAAAAGGGGATCCACTGGCGGTACCTGTGGGAGAAGCTATTTTCGGGTTTTTTGGGGAAACAATCAAAGTCAACACAAAGACTGTACACAAATAAAGACCAAAGACTCTGAAAAATACTCTTTTGGCAGCTCTGTGAATCGATCTCCTTGGGTATTCACTCTCTCCAGAAAGTAACGAAATAGCTTGAGTACCACCGAATGCATACACTACCGAATTAATGGCTTTCCAGAACCCCAAAAACTTACCTAGATTTCCTGCAACATATCTTGCCACAAATGGATCCTGTTTCCAGTATCTAAACCCGATTCTTTCTCCGGTACCACCAAGATCAATGACTAATCCAGTGACAACCAAGATAACAATTAAAATAATCTTCAAAAGTCCAAAGGTGAATTCTAATTCTCCGTAAAATTTAACATTATAAGAATTAGTGGCCACAATGAACACAGCAAAAACGGTGATCCAAATGGCAGGACTTAAATTAGTCCAGTACTGGATGATAACAGCCACAGCTGAAAGTTCACTGGGAATAATGGCAGAATAAATGTCTGTCCATCCCATCATAAATCCAAGTGCTTCATCCACAAAATGTTCTGAATGTCTAATGTAACCACTCGTGACAGGCATGAAACACGCACATTCAGTAATACACATTTGATTGGCACCTACCACTAAAAACTGTTAGTAAAGAAGCCATAAAGAAATCACATAATACATACCCACACCCACAATAATATAAGCCAAAAACATTCCCACCGGTCCGGTGGTAGCGAGAGTTCCACCCAGGGAGAGGAAAAGACCAGTCCCAAACACTCCAACCAAAGTGCTAATTAAGTTAGTAGAAAATCAACAAAGCGGACCTTGTCCCCGCAAATCATACGTACATCATTCCCAAGTGTCTTGTCTTTAATGCCTTGCTCAACTTCCTTTCGTGAATTAAATGGTCAACATAATCATCATCGCTGGAAACTGATATATCTTCACCACTGACAGACTCCAAGTCTGCCACTCTGGCAAACTCTGAGACCTCTTTTAAATCAGCCCCTCTTGCAAACTCTGACACCTCTTTTGAATCAGACATTTTTAGACATGAAAACGGGTTCCAGAATTTGCAACATATTTATAGAAAAAGATGTGGCATTGATCCCTGGGCGGGGGGAGGGAAAAGTTGCCAAAAAAAACGGTCGTACAAAGATATCATATTTTGGGTGTAAAACGTCTTTTGGCTCTTATCATCTCTTTACACGGTGAAACACAGGAACCATACACGCTGGTTCGATACTGGAACCGTAAATACCACTTGAAGCATCAATATCTCTTGAACCCACTATAGCAGGGATGTGGTAGTACTTTTTCACAAGTGCAAGAGGGTTTAGGAAGCGAACGGCACTTTTTTGGCACGGGTATTAAAATTGTGGTAGTGGCTTTTACTGTGGTTTTCAAGGTAAATCTTTGCAAATTGTGATTAGATTAAGGCGAAATTGTGAGGTTTTCAAGGCGATACCCTTATTATTTTAAGGCACAGGAGATTGCATGATAAGTATGCAGAACCCTTCCTGTATTTGCCATGTTGTATTAAGTTACGGTTTGCATATGGTAAGCAGAACTGTTGCAAAATTTATTCGCCATTTTCGCAAGATTGATTACATACACAGTATTTCTACGTGGCAAAACACATGCCGTTATCAAGTGACAAAATGAGCACAATTGACTACCTTTCTACCTAGTTGTAAACGCATTAGCTCAACAGCTCTTATTGATTCATAATAAAGAATATTGACGTAATAGAATACAGTCCCCACCTCTCTCTGGATCCAATCCATAAGTGTACGACATCCCTTCTGATGTCACCACATTAATGTGAAGCAACTTCAAGTTTAGCACGTCTTTGGACTTATCGAACTCAAAATCATAGTCTTTATCCTTTTGATCTGAGTTCTTGGTTAAATATTGTTGTGGCACCAAATCTTCTTGCAAATCATTATTCATAGCCGCAATCGACTTGACATCCTTACCAATGCTACTTATTTTGATTGAAGCAAAGTGCCTAGTGGGTTCCAATATGGATGAAAATCTCGAGGGTAGGAAATCTCCCATCTTTTGTGCAGCCTTTCTTCCAAGTGTTTGTGATGACCTTCGGATGATTCGGGCCACTGAAAGTCTTGTTTGATCAATGATGGGCTCGGTCTTGCCTGCTGATCCATTATTAATCGAGGGAATATCTTCATTTGATAATCCACTATTGATACTTGTGAAGGAGCCTGTAGAGCCCTGCGATAATTTACGGGTTTTACTCATATCAATCTCGGCTTCTTCATCTTCATCCACAAATTCAGCATCACTATCGTCTCCATCATCTCGGATTTCCTCATCGTTATCATTGTCGTTATCATTAACATCAATATCTGCATCAGTTTCTGGAGCAATAGATCTTATTTTCAAATCGATATCGTCTTCCACCTCTTCTTCAATAGTCTGCTCATTTATCACCCGTGGTTTCTTCTTCTTCAATTTCTTTCTATGCTTGGTTTCGAGGGCTTCATCCTCACCCAATCTAAATATATGAACAGTTCCACTTGAACTAGTAACTATTATATAGCTATTATCATTACTGAACTTCAAGGAAAAGATTTTGGTGGAATAAGTTCCTCTTCTGAACTGGAACAATTTCACCCCCGTCATGACATTGAAAATACGAATGATAGTCCCCTTATCCGATGCAGTGGCCAACAAAGTGCCATCATTCGATAACGTGAGAGCTGCCAAAGTGGACTTGTGGGCTTCAATCACAGATATCGGTTGTAATGTGGTTGTATTGAATATTATCACGTCTCCTACTCGGTTAGGCGAGTTACTAACGGATTGAATGTTGTTTTGAACCGAATTGTTTCCACCATTGGTATTTATGCCATTCACCAATAACGAATCATGGGTGATAGTTTTGGGGGGCGAAGGATATGCCAAGTAAGTATTCTGACTATAAACCAGATCACTATTGGCAAAACCACATAATCCATGAGGATTGGGACTGGTTTCAATGGTATGGAGTAATCTCATGGTGGAAATATCATATATGTAGATCTGAGTTTCCAATAGTACAATAATTCTCTTTCTGCTCAATTTCACATTCAAAATCGTGGATGGGAATACCAAGTCACATATGGTGGAATTCCTCTTTGAATTGACAATTTTTAGCTTACGTGGTGAAGAACCCAAATCTTCTCCTAATCCGATCAATGCCACTAAACTGGTATTATACAACATTTCCACCAAACCAATAGGCTCGTTTTTGATGTACCGATAGCATTTCCCAACAGATGGTATACAATTGAACACTTTATATCCTGAATTGAGCCCCACTGACACACATGTATTATCTTGATTGAAGGAAATGTAATTGACTTGATTTCCTGAATCTTTGGCATTAACCTGGCTGAGTTTACTGGAACTTGCAATTGACGAGTCCCCATCATCCATAAACGTACTATAGTTGTTATACAAGTTGGAATGCATACCTGCACCTAGGGAATTCTTCATCATTGTGTTTAACTTATAAAAGATACAAAGAAATAAATTCAAAAAGCGTGCGCATTATTTATCACTATACACCATAAAAATGGCTGCAATCAAATGTATTGTACAAGCCAATCAACGAAACCATTTAACATTTCCACACGAGCTTCATGACCTGCATCCGGGTCGGTGAAACTGCCACTGAAGGGAGTTTGAAGTTGGTGGATATTACAAAAAGTTCTGGAATAGGACGGAGGAACATATTTATCTTTACCTCCAAATGCAGCAAACATTTTGATATCTTGGAAAGGAAAATCTTCAAATACCCCTTGATCAATTTTTCTTAAGTACTCATGTAATGTCTTGGGATACTTCAATTTTTGGTCGTGGTCAAATCCTAATTCAGAGTATTCTTGCAAATATCTCTTTTTACCGGTAGGTTCCACTTTCAATAATCTGTCAATTAAAAGACTGGATAAGTCAGTACACCCCAAAATAGGGTTAATGATATCCACATAGTTTGGATACTTATATGCGAACCGGAATGTGATATGTGCCCCCAACGACACACCACTAACGATGTTATGAAACTCAAACCGATAATCGGAGAGTTGGGGTAAATATTTGTCCAAATTCAAGTGAAATTCTAATTGCTCCATAATGACCTTCAATTCCGCCACACTTCCGTCCACCAACGAGACAATATCCAGGGCATGCTTGTCATTACCTTCCCCCCATCCTAAATGCTGTGAATCATAGAGCTTTCTGGTCCCATGGTTAGGGAGGTCATAAGCGATGAAAATCAAAGGCACCTCGGGATTTTTCTTAAGCTTGTAGTACCTTTCGACCATGTAGGCTCCAAGAACCTCTGTAGAAGTGTGGTCCCGTGTGTGGCCATGGAGCACATAAACGACATTTATAGGGATCTGTGGGGGATTGGGTTGATCACCCATGTCATTGAAGGTTTTGAGATATGGTTCAAGCAGTTTCAAATTGTAGACGTTTACAGGGGTTCCGCAGATAAAAACTTCAGTCTTGTCAAAAAGACTGACATTTCCAGGAATTTTAGCCATTATAGAATTCAATGGTAAAGAATAGCAGATGAAAGTAATAAATGAATCAACAATTATATTCTCATCTCAATCACGGGTTCACAACTTTTTGTAGCGCAAATAAATAAATGCGAACACTTGTACTGAGAAAAAAAATAGCCTTGTATTGTTTCATTAACATCAGGAATTGAACATGTCGAGGCGAAATAACTCGGCGGGTGCGTCGAATACAACATCCACCGTTCTTTTCATGGGCCTGATTCCGTTTGACTGGGACGAAAACAACTTGAGATCGCTTGTTTGTGGATCTGGTAAAGTGGTAGATGTAAGATTGGGATTTGACTATCAGGGCAAAAATAAGGGGTTTGCCTTCATTGAATATCAAACTCACGATGATGCCGTACAAGGGGCAAGACTATTATCACAAATTATGGTGCACACTCCTAACAATCCCAAGCCTAAGAGACTAAGAGTGGAATTATCAAAAGAGAGTCTTCGAGCCAATGGTCCATCAGATATAAAACCTTTATTACAACTAGACAGAAACTACTTACCTCCAACTGTACAACTACCCCCGGAAATGTCAGGAGGTGGACCTGCGCCTTCCTACTATAATCAGCAACCGAATTCGGTGCCTAAAGGAAATGCAATGGGCCAAATGAATCACATGAACCCAGCGGACCAGTATCAAAATCCTCAAATGGCACAAGTCACTCCGCCTCAAATATCAAGGAATCTCCCACAACCTCCAGTCTTACCCTTCAAAACCCCAGAAAAGATCAGTGAAAATTTGAGTCATATTCCTCCAGCTCAACTTATAGAGTTAATTTCTAATTTAAAAACAGTGTTAAGTGGTCCCAATGCTGCCAGAGCCCCGGAGGTCTTCCAATTATCGCCTTATTTAGCTAGTTCTGCTGCACAGGCGCTATTGTTGATGGGTTTTATAAACACTGATGTCATCAACGAAGCAGTTAAAGCTCCTCAGTTTGATTTGACTCCAAAAATCGGTCATGAGACAAACAATTATCAGCAGCCACAGCAGTTTAATCAAGGATCTGGACCCATGGGCTTATCTAATCCTCCATCCATGAATTCAATTCCGTCAAAATGGCCGTTTTTACCCATTCCTACCCAACAAAAACTAGCAGCCATGCCACCCGAACAAGCGGATCTTATTGCACAAGTGCTCACCATCCCGGTAGAACAGATCCCTTCCTTAGAGCCAAGTAAACAGATGATGATCAACACCTTGAGAGCCCAATACTTGTGATTGATAGTGTATGTAAAAGGTTTGCCAGCGCACGACCAATATATATCGCGACGGCTCTTACAAATCGCAAAAAGACATTTATGATAAATGGATCAGGACACCATATTCGGCCCATTGGTGGATTTTGATGTTGATACAACTGCAGGAGCGTCGAATGACTTGCCAGGATGGTTACGAGAAATACTAGATAGGGCATTAAACGCAGCAGGGGTCAGAAGTAAAAAGAAGGTGGCATCACAAGAAGCAATTGCTTCTTTACAAAAGATAGATTTGCATTTAGTATCATCCCCTGAATGTCCTATATGTTTTGAGAAATACGAATCGGGACCAGATAATGATCTGTTACCGCCTCTGGGTGACGAGATGATTCATTGTCATAACAAAGCTTCGAAACGAAGACGTCATGTCGCAGAGGAGCACGAGAGAATTACCCACAATCTCAGGTCTGAGACGAATGTCAATATCCAATCTTTAGATTATGCAAAACGCTTTACGGACCCGTCACTATATTTTCCTATTGACCAGGCGGCCATTAATTATTGCAGGTTCCCGCAGGCGAATCTTACTACGATGATTGCGCCTACAGAAGAAGATATTTTGCCCGGATACAACGATGTCATGAAAGGAAAGAACAAAAGTACGACACACGAGCAAATGGCGGAAGACGCCGGTCATAAACCAGTGAGAATTCCCGACTGTGGTCATATTTTCGGAAAGAGCTGTATTATTGAATGGTTAAAGAGTAACGTTAGTTGCCCCTTGTGTCGGACAGAGGTTGAGGCATCGAAAGAGAAAGACCAAAGACAGCTAAAGAAAGAACGTGTTACCAATAGTATTGGGAGCTACTATTCTCCCCGTGATCTCACCTTAGATCATTTGTCACATCATTCCACAGATATTTTTAATCCATTCAGAAGGCCATTCACTCCATTAATAACCCCATTAACCGATTCATACATCCCACAAGTGTTAGCGACTTCCATGAATGCTTTGGGTGGCACAATATATGAACCAGTAGCTGTCAGAGAGCCTAATTTGGTGTTGGCAGGGCAGTTTCCCATTTCAGACTTCCCTATAGCCAGTGCCGGAGCCTTCACTATCCGAAGAGCAAGAGCACCCCTCAATACGAATGACAGAGGTGGGTTCAATGAGGAAAGTTACGATTCCAATAATATTACTAGTGATGATACTTTCAGTCCAGATTCCATGTCTGGTAACGAATCTAGTTCCACGGAAAACAGCGACTCTTTGAATCAGGTGTCAAGCAATCCGGATGTCAGTAGAGTTTCACTTTTGGGAAGATCCGGGGGTCCAGAAAGGAATAGAAGGTCTCCACGATCCCACCCTTATACAAGACCAAGCTAATTGAAGTATATAGTAATTTATATTATGACACAAGCAGGTATAGTTTCCTCTTTTTGGAAAAAGCCATCGTAAAATGCAGGAATCTATTATTTATTTCGCATGTTAAAGATTTAAGCGACATTCACAGATTTATCGATTCACAGAAGGAAAGATCCTTATATAAAATAACAAGTTTCAGATAAAATCCAGTTTTACCCCTTCAATATAACGTACATGGTGCTAAATATTGGTATCAACTTTTACTTAAGTGAAAAGCGGCAATCCCCACAAAGAATAAACCGTGAAAATGGTGCTATCAGAAGATGAGCCAAAACCCCTGTCGACGTTTCCATTTAGTGAATGTTATGATATACTTTTGAAAGAATCAAGAAGCTCCTTGACATCACTGTTGAGAGATAGCTTGCTCAAGTATAGGAGGATGACGTCTTGTCGGAGAGGGGCTGAATCGATACAAGATGACGGGCAAACGCCACAGGAGGTAAGCAGCCACAAAGAGAATGAAGAATCTAGTGGTGAAGAAAGTGGTGATGTCAGTGACCAATTCGCCATTACCGAAGCTATAGGTACCGGAGCCCTTATGTGTGCTGATCTTGATAGTCCCCATGCTGATAGTGATGGTAATGATAACAGCAGTGAAAACAGCCACAGTGTATTTGATACATTATCCAACGACAGTAGTATCATTAGTATGAAGTCGATCTTGAAAGATGGTGCCGCCGAACCTGATGAAAGCATTGTCAAGCTTTATGCCTTGATTCAGAATTGCATAAAGATGTGCGGAGAGTCGGAGCCAGATAGCGAGATTTCGACGTTTGTACTAAATACTGTTTTGACCGATAATCATTACAGTAACTTGAACATGACAAAACCTTTAAAAAACGACACTGTCACATCCTTAACCAAATTCATTAAAAACATCTACGTTGGAAGACATGTGATTATTCACCTTGAACTGTTTTATGATAAAGTGATGAGCACACTTTGGTTTGAAAAGTCCAATATTTCAGTGGAAAACCCAGGGTTCTATCAAAGTTACACGAATATTTGGAAATACGATAGAGAAGAGGCCCCTTACTACGACCAGGAATATTACTGGGATAGGTTCATGAGAAGCTTTTACCTGAGTCGTGAGCATGGGTCCTACATCAAGTCTGATTTGGAAGAGGTGTTTTTCATGAACCTCAAACGGTTCAATAATTATATGGCACGAACTAACAAAGTGTGCGCATCGTCGTATGCGTTCGAAGATGCAAATGACTGGTCTAGCGAAGATCATGATGATATGGATCTGATAAATAGAAGAGATCTCAAGCAGTTCATTCCTCCCCGAAAATCTGAAATTGTCATCAAATTCAACGCCGAAATAGCCATCAGGACGTTTGACCAAGATGACCCTCCCGTGGTATTTCTTTGATCTGCCACCGCTTTAGGCGCACATCCATCGATTTTGAACCGCCACTCTATACCTTTATACTTTATCATAGACTTGGGCTGGAATCTGTCAATCTCGTAAATATTGCGGCTTCCCCAAAACCGTTGATGGTCTCCATAGCGTGCCCAAACCAACAAATTCCTCAGTAGTGAATTTCGCAAAAACCGCCAGCTTCAGTGGGGAAAAAGATAGGTTACCTATTGTTTCAACTACAAAGATGTCCAGTTTGCAGGGACTGTCACCCAAAAGTGAAATCCCAGACGACAGGCAACTAAAGAAAAAGAAACGTAGCTTGGGTCATTTCCCTTGTCCTGATTGTGACAAGATTTTCACTCGAACTGATCATTTGGCGAGACATCATTTGAATCATAAACCTAAGGAATTTTTTGAATGTGGCTTTACCCTCGAGGTTATAGGTGGTGGCCAAAGGAAATGCGGCAAGACCTTTGTTAGGAAGGATTTGTGCGACAGACATATGAAAAGACACCTTGCTTTTGGCCAAAATTCTAGAGTGAATTGGTCAAGTGTGTCCTCAACACCTTCTGATAAAGCTTCACCGGATATGAGACGTAGGTCGGCCCCTACCCCCATTGCTGGCGAGTATACGCTGTCCGCAGGATACCCTTTAAAGATTTCTAATCTAGTTCACGCTGTTGAATCAAATGATAGAAACGACTTTCCCACAAATTCCAACATGAAGCAGACGCCAATGGCTAGCCAGAATCTGGAGTTCAATGCGTCGTTTACAAGACCCGAACGGAAGCAGTATGAGGAGCACAAAACCCATAATGGAATGCAAACCCAAAATGAACTCATATCATGGTTATTTAATGATTCGTCTCCACCCAATGTCCTTTCTCCTATGAACGAACTGATTAGTGGCTTCACACAAGGATCCCCCAAGTATCTGGAATTCAACCCTGCGTATGATTTCCCAGATTATGATAATAACTATGAATTGGTTGAGTCTAATGTGTTTCAAAGTGATTTAAATCCATTGGAAGAGGCTTTGATACGAAGTTATTCACAAATGATCCCCATATTCCCAGATTCAGAACACTATGGTGTACGAAGAAACAATAATATAAGGCACTCCTTCAATTTTAGCATGCCGTCCACTGTTTCCTTGACGTCTCCTACTGATACCAGCGACTCAAATTCCACTCCTTTACTGATAAATGATGTTTTCAGTCCTTCTAATGCTTCTAATATGCAACGAAAGATCCATGAGTATGGGGCCAAATTTAATACACCCATAAATTCTCATATTTACGTGGACAAGGTTATTCTCCATCAGTTGTTTGTATCGTTACCAGCGTTGCAAAGAGACTTTGTGGAGCTGATCTTGAATGACAAAGTTTTGATTGAAGACAGGTTTTCTTATTACTTGTCAATATACTGGCTAGTATTCCATCCACAGTTCAACATTTTGCATAGAGCGTCTTTCCGAACCGTGGAAGTAGAACCGCTACTTTTGTTGGCGATGATTTTGATTGGTTGCAACTATTGCACGCTGCCAGATAATCCGGAAAAGTTGGGACTGTTGAGATCAAAATCACCCGAATTCAAACTTGCATTAGCAATCGCTACTCCATTACGGTTCCAAATATTTCAACATGACGGCTTTAGATCCCCTGTAAAATTATGGGTGCTACAAAGTTTAAACTTGTTGGAATGGAGCGAGAAGAACTTTCTTTCAAGAACCATGCACGAAAGAGCACATATTCATCATGGTACAACTGCGCAATTGATGAGGAGATCACCAGCTTTGGGGGGAAATCCGGTTCCATCTAATAAAGGTGATAGTGACGAAGAAGTAGATGCCAATAACGATAAAAATCAACCTGAAAAGAATGATAGTGAATTATTCAAACAGTGGGTAGAGTCTGAATCAATGAAGCGTATCACTTTCATGACGTTTTATGTCGATATCGCTGATTACGTTAAATTCAGACACAATCCTGTCATTGAATTTAATCAGTTGCAATTATTGAAGTTACCTTGTGATGATGAGCTTTGGGAGGCATTTGACGTGAATGGGTCCTTTTTAAAGGTGATGAAAAAGCAAAAAAAGCTCCATAGCCATTTGAATCCAAATGAAACATTTCTAAACATTCTTAAAAAGCTAATGAAAACGAATCAAAAGCTTGATTTGAAGATTTCATCATTTGTTAAAAAGATTCTATTTGGTGGCTTGTTGTCCGTCATGTACCAGTTGCAGCAGCTAGAGACACAAAATTCGGTCTCCTTTGTTTCGATGCCCACATATGTCAGTGGTAACAGTTCATTCCAGGCATGGAAGGAGTCAATAAGTAGCTCCTTGGATAATTTCAGTGTTTCCGTCAAGCAAAGTTGCAAACACATCGACTGTAACACTGAAACTTCAAAAATTACAAAGGGAGGAATATCCACGTGCAAATTTCCACTTTACCATCTTGCCCATATTGTTGGGTTATGTGATTTGAATACTTACGATATTTCAATCTATTGTGGATCACCCGCCAATCAAAACGTGAATATTAGCTTGAAGGATATTCTTGTGGTGGAAAGGAAATTTCAAAATATGTGGTTGAAAGATCAACAAAAGTTGTTGAAGAATGAACTTGTGAACTTTAAGAGTATAGTTCATTGTTATTTATTCTTATGGGAAACATTGTTAGATCAAGAAGACATAAATTCACCAAGCGATCTGTGGGAACCAGATAAGGATTACTACGATGGGATGTTTGCCATGAGTTTGGTGATGCAGGTTTTGTGGAGTTACTGTTATCTTACATCAGGGATCGAATCTAATAGGTATTCTGAGATAGAGCATAACGTGCATGAGTTGAACTACGAGAAGTTAGTTGATTTAAGTGCAGAAACAGCATACGATTATTTGTTCCGTATTCGGCAAGAATTCTTAACAAATTTGAGGAAGGATAATCTTCACCACAGCCATTCAATTAAGAGATTGTATGAGTTTAATGAATTAGAAAATACTCCACATAATATTCTTATCAAATATTGCCACATCTTATCAAGTATAAGCAACAAACAGAACATAAGTGGATTATGTTTTTTGGTGGGGAGCAAATTGTATAATAGTCAATGGGAGCTTACTAGGGAGAATGGTAGATTAATAATTAATTGTGGGTTTAGATCAATAGGTAAGAAAGGGATATTCTGTAAGGATGTCTTTGATGTGGAATTATTGGATTAAGACACCATGAATGTCTTTGGTGCGGATGATGGAACAACAAGAGTTTGATATCAAGTGATTTAAGTAATACTATTCACTGGTTTAACTAATGGTATTATTGGTTCAGCTAGCGATGATGAAAGAGGATAAAAAAGATAAAAGATTGATAAATATTGTAATTTATTGTATACTAGAAACTAATGATCATAAGAACCCCCATCAAATCAATTCATTAAACCAACAACACTGCGTTAACACACCCATCTCTATCAGGTTCATTGGTAATTTGGGCAAATTTACCCCAAACCACTTTACCACCAGCTGTTACCAATCCTAACTCAGATACGTTAACTTCAATAATCGTACCTTTTGTCAAAACACCCAATTGGGTATACATTGGCGACTGGGGATTCTTCTTGACACTTAAAATTGGTAAGAAAACAGTAACTTTCAATTCAGGGTGGGTAACATTGGCCTTTTTCTGTCTTAAAGCTGAAGGTCTGATAATCCTTTCCATCTTCACAGGTTTTCTGGTAAATCCTTCACCCACAAATGTGTGCTTAGTTATCATTCTCTTCCAAGCCTTGTTATTCTTTTTACCAGTTTTGATAACTTTAAATGTCTCTTCTTCTGATATACCTCTAACTTTAGGTAATGGCACACTAAATTTATCGGCTTTTTCCAACCTTTTTTGTTTAATAGATGATGAGATAGCTTTTGCAGTATTTTCATTGTGACGGTCCAATAAATAGGTAGGCAAGGCTTCTCCCGATTCAGCAGCTGGCGTAGATGGTCCCTTGACCTTTGATTCTTGATGAGCCTTGATCTTCTTTTTCATGGCCACCTTTTCACTATAACGCTTCTTAGCAAATTGTTTACCCTTCCATCCCTTCAATGTTTGTGCATCCTTGGCGATTCTGTGTCCTTCTCTTGCAGCCTTCTTTCTCTTTCTTTCTTCATAATCCAATCTTCTCCCATGCTTCTTGATATGCTGTTCGATATATTCGTTTTGTGGCATGTCTAGTTATATATATATTTTTTTTTTGAGATGAGACAAATATTAGTGCACTCATCGGTGAAAAAAACTAAATAATTTTATAGAATGGATGAAATATTAAAGGAGATAATACCCTCTTTGCAGAGTGGAGACGATAGTATAACAAAAATACTAGATCTACAGAAAAATATTGAACGAGAACATCCTGAGTTCATTCAAAAGCTTTTGAATGACTCCAATAACAAATTGGAAGATGTATCACTTCTCAATTTAAAGAATGATGCGATGCTTTCATACATCAACAACATAGTACTCATTATATTGAGTCAGATAGAGAGGACAGAAAGACATGGTACCGAAGTGGGGAGAAATAAAGCAGTTGAAAGTACCATTGTGCAAAGAGTGACTTTAGAAAGAGGGATCAAGCCCCTTGAAAAAAAATTGAACTACCAATTGGACAAGATGATTAGAAGTTATAATAAGATGATCGAAGAGTTCGAGACCACAGACATGCCACAAAAGACCAGGAGTACGGGAGATGACTCTAGTGACGAGGAGAGTGAGGATGAGTTATCGTATAGACCAGACGCTTCTTCATTGATGAAGGCACCAGTCAAGAGGACATCTAAAGCCGAGACCACAGAACCGGAAACATATAAACCACCTAAGATCTCTGCTATGGCACCGCCTAGAATCACAGATGAAAAAGTCAAGACAAACAAAAAATTGCAAAGTATGGAAGAATACCTTAAAGAGGCAAGTGATTTACCACAAGAAGAAAAATCTATTGGTGTTAACATAGTTAATCATGGAAGAGGGGGAATCAAAACGGATATCGAGAGGCAAAAAGAAAAAGAAGTTCAAACCTATGAAGAAGACAATTTCATTAGAGTGCCTACTACAATGACTAAAAAAGATCAAAGACAAAAACGTAAAGATTTGGTTAATACATTTGGAGGTGAAGATTGGTCAATGTTCAATAATTCAAGAGATTTGAATGAAAGTACATCCAGAAAGAGAAAAAGTAAGAGTGTATGGGATAAAGTCAAAAGAAGACAGTGAAGCTATTCTATGTATTTTTTTTTTATTTATAATAGCACATAACATTACAACTATCTATTTATTTAATTTTTCTTTAAACCAACAAACGTGACAAACAAAAACAACATACAAGTGATAAGAAAGAAGTTTGAGACAGGTAACAAAAAATCCTCATGTTCGTGATTCACCTGTAATAATTGACGGTTTGAGTTGAATCATGAACAAAATCCTCAACAGGGACATTGGAGAAAATTTGGGGAGTTTTCAAAAGATTTGGATTCGTGCTCATGTTCAGGTTCATACCGAGGTTGGGAGCATAATTTTGGTTCAAGTTGTTCCCTTGATATCCCACAAAGTACAGATTCTGGCTGGACATGTTTGCGGTTGCATGTGTTTGTGGGGTATTAATCGAAGGAGTATGAGAATGGGAGCCATTTGCAACCATTTGACCTGGGATCATGAATGAGCCACTGGAAACCGGTTTTGGGGTCTGAATTGGAGTAATGGAAGGGGTTAGTCCAGGAATGTTGCTTTGATAATTGTAGTTCAAATTCATATTACTGAAATTGTTTGACAATTGGTTATCCAAAATGTAGTCTGAAGTTGGAGCACTGAACTGGAACGAATTTGATCTTGAATGAATTCCTGGATATGAATTTGATCTAGTTGAACTGAAAGAATTTGAGTTTGAATGTCCATTAATATGTGGATTTGAGTTCAAATTATTTGAAAAATGATATGGGACATTATTAACATTAGAAAGATCATTATTTTCAATGTTAGGAGGAGAAGAACTATAACTAGCTCTTGATGCAAATTGTGGGTGCTGATATTGAGGTTGCAGATGATTGGAAATTAAAGAAATCTTCAGTTGAATTCTTTTACCAAAAGAACTAATAATCTTACAATTTTGAAAATGATTTTTGATAATTTCAAATTTAATTAATTCATTGTTGGCAGGCAATGGATTAACCAATAAATATAGGTTTTTAGGGTTAGCAAGCCTATAATCAACATTTGGGTTGATCAAATTGTCAATCAAAGTTTGGATGACATAGTTTCCAAAAGCATCATTTATCAATTTATTCAAATGGTTCGGGTTTTTTAAAATTTGGTGAATCAATTCAAATTTCAAGTTAACGAAACTAAGTTTGACTTCACCATGCGAGTATTCATTGTTGTAACAGTTCTTGATGAATTTTTCAATGACATTACTACTGAATTTCAAGTTACAGTAGTTAATAAAATCGAATTTGATTAAACTGGTGAAAAACTTGTAGTGGATTCGATGATTATTAATTGAAATCAAGTATTGCAATACGTAATTACCAAATTGATTGTTGATGAGTTTGTTAAAGTTGAAATCACTCAAGATTTCATCCACAAACTGATCCAACTGTTGATTGGTGACATGGTTAAGGCACTTTTGTAAAACGCAGCAGCCATGTTTATGAGTTGCAACCGTTATCAAGTCATTTAAGATCGAGTCGTAAATAAATTGACATTGCAACGGTTTGAATTTGTTTAAAATCTTTTGAATAACGTGATTACCATTTAAATCCTTGATCAACTCAATGATGAAAGGTTTCAAGCCTTGGGTCAACAAATTCAATTGATAGTCTGAAGTTAAATTCAAATTTTCAATGATCTTCTGTAAAGCTCTAGTACCATGTTGATTGATGGAAATTTGAAACAAATTTGACTGTAAGATCTCCAAGATTAAGTTCAAGTTCTCACTGGAGCAGTATTTGATCAATTTTTGAATCAAATAATTTCCAAAAGGATCAATAATCAATTCGTATAGGTTTAGGTAAATTTCATTAAAAATGATCTCAAAATTACTGTATCTGACGGAATAGTTGGAGATTAAATTTTCATCAATCTTCTTTTGCAAAAACCGACATCCATATTGATCTTTAGATAACTTCAAGATTTCTGACTTCAACTGAGACAAAGGGATCTTATTAATAGATAACAAATAATCCTTATCAATATCACCCGTCAAATGAGCACCCACATTGCTACTAGTAACGCTAGAAGTGGCAGCAGAATTCAAGGAGTTAGAAGGAGGGGTGGTTGGTTCAATGATTGAATTGACCGACGTCAAGGAATTAATTGATAATTTTGGTTGGTGGTTCATGTGGGGGTTCAATTTATTTGGAGTATTAAAGTTACCATTCAATTGATTTGCAGTCTCAAAATTGTAGGAGAAATTGGAATTATTGGAGATGCTAGAGACAGACCGTTGATGATGATTGAATTTGGGATCAGAATCAGTCATATTAGGGGTGATTGGATTTGAATAATGATTGGAGTAATTGATTTGGTTATTGTTATAAGCTATTTCATTATTTAACCCTTCTGATTGTACCTGATTGATCATAGTCAAGAACCAGTTTAAGCAGAAAGTTGAAGGGAGAAATATATAAAATACAAATACCAAAACCTGAAATGAAACAAGAGAAAAATTTCTGATCAACAGGACATTTTAGTTTATAAATACTTAAATCAAATTAGGAAAGGTGTCATAGTTACACGAGTTATTTTTTTAGGATTTTTCTGTTTTAATATATTGAAAATTTTTTTCTTACAAATGAATTCTAGATTTCCTCGAAATAGATATTACAGAATAGAAAAGGGGACGGGATAGACACTCCCTTTTTATAATTCCTCAGTAACTCAAGTGCATTGATTTCTTTTTTGTTAAGGTGATCGCAATTGAAAAGGAATTTCATTGGTGAGGGCAAATGGACGAGTTAAAACGGATTTATCTGTATATTTGCAGCAATATAACACCCTGAAATCCACGAAATCGTTACTATTGATTCTTGAAATTTACGATAATTCAACACAACAAGATCTCAATAGGTGATTGGTATATACACTAGCATTTTCCATGCCATCACCACCTTAACAATAGCCTGATTTACATGCTTTTAAAGTGTTGGCAATAGAGAAACCGCATAAAAGTTTAGGCTGAGTTTCTAAGAATTTTGGGCAATTCCCAAATTGAAAATGAACCCTCTGTACCGCGATTTGTAACGGTTTCAAAACCAATGTGAATGTATGCTGCTTAATTACTGGAGAATGTGCTTGATGGTGCAGCTGATATTCATGTCAATTGTAAACGTTTTCCTGTGTAAACCTTCCCTATCACCTAAAATGAATACTCCCTATGTACCTTATTGTTGAACTGGTATATTGTTAATGTTGCAGTCAGGAGGAAATTGAATTTTCGGGCTCGGGTTCATATTCTGTACAAATCAGTCAGATCACAAAATTTAGTCCTCCATTCTCGTTTCCACCCTTTCCAGACTTTCCTGGATACAAAAAGTCTCTCTTGTTAATAAAAGTTTGTTGCACCTGATTGTTTCTTTTTACCATTGAATTTCCGTGTACCCCTAATGCCGTAAGGTGGTGCTACCCCTGTAGATAATTAAAATTGCTGCAGCTGAGTTTCGTCCCAGCCCCCCACGCAATGAAAGTCTAATCCCCGTCCCCGCCGACGCCCGGATCTCGTTTTAAGTTTCCAGTGAGATCAGGGCCAGGGAAAATGTTGCCTCTTTGAAGGGGCCTACTCACTCAATGCCTACTGCGTGTGTTTTTGTTGTCGTCATGCGATCGTCATAGATTTTGCGTCCACCCTGGTGGCGAACCCGTGACATAGAGGCACAGTGCACCGCAGATGGTAGATTCTGCGCCGCCAACGATAGCCTCTGCGATAGCCGAACGACGGGCTTTGAGTCCATGCAACGCTTTCGCAATGGAATGCTGTTTCATAGATTATGCATTACTTTTGCTCATCCCCCGTTCAATATTTCAAACACAAACCGTTTAGACTTGACATATTTGTTTATGATTTCATAGTGGAATTTATTTTCACCATTTAAGCACTGGTGAAAACATTTCTTGACTAACTCCTCATTATTTCGATCGAATGTCTGTTGTTTGATCAAGTCCTCTTGACTGGTGTTATTCTTGATCCACATATATGGCGGGGTCTCTTCATCACCTCTATCTATGTGCTTGAAATCAAGTGCTATCCAATTGGCTTGAGTGATGGGATTCTTATTGAGGTTGATTTTGAAGGTGGAGTCACTCATGTACTTGTTTATATAGTACTGATTCAACCAGCTCTTTCTTTGAAGTGGTGTTAGTGTAGTCAATACATCGAATACGTCAGTGCCAAACAGATCCTGTGATTCTGGCACGCTATGCAGCACTAAAGGCACAACTCCTGGCTCAAACCGGGTTCTGGGGTGTGGTTGCGACATTTCCGAGTCACTGGAGTATTGCGTTGACGGAATCTCTTGTTTAACCGGACTCGAACTGATATTTTTGTGGATTGCAGACAACACCTCAGTTCCAAGCAAGGTATTCTTCTTTGTGGGTACACGTAGTTGTGGAAATGGAAATTCGGGCCTATTCTCCTTATCACTGCTCAATTTTCGTACTCTTCTAGTCAATTCCTGTATTTTCAACTCATACTTCTTGACGTGTTTCTTATACTGCACTTTATAAGAGCGCTTGGTATCATTTAGTACATTCTCAAAATCTTTCTGTTTTCGATCCAATTGGAACCGCAAGTTCGATACCTCTATCTTCAAGTGCTTGTTCTCCGCTTTCAAAGCCTCGAATTCATCAGCGATCTTATCCAAATCTTCTCGAACTCCCATCCCCAGTTAGTTGCAACAATAAAACGGTGCGCTTAAAAATAAACAGAAAAAGTTTTGATCGAAAATTTGAACTTCACATCATTGCATTAAAAACACGACAATATGTTTGGGTCCAGTAATTCTGGCGGGATGTTTGGGGGTTCTTCCAACAACAACAATTCATCCGGATCAGGAGGCTTGTTTAGTGCCAAAAGAGCGTCTACTGGTGGCTTTAGTTCCAGTCCTTCGGCGCCTGGAGGATTATTTGGGAATAATAACAATAATACTACCAACGCTACTGCAGGAGGTTTGTTCGGAAACAATGCTACCACTAGTAACCAAACGACTCAAGGGGGCGGATTATTTGGTAATAATGGTGCTAATAACACGAATCCAGCATTTGGAAACACCAATAACAACCCAGCATCTGGAGGATTATTTGGTAACAACAGCACAAAACCAAGCGGATCTGGTGGACTATTTGGTGCCAATGGTCTGAATTCAGGCACCGGTGGTCTTTTCGGGAACAATACTCCTGCTGCCAATAACACAACTGGTATCGGTGGTGGTCTTTTTGGTAACAACTCGGGTACCAATAACACCACTGGTGGATTTGGTGCCAACGCCAATTCCAATGCCACAGCAGGTACCACCGGTGGTCTCTTTGGAAACAATAACAATGCTGCCCCAGGAACGACCGGGGGTTTGTTTGGCAGTAATAACAACAATACTGGTGGATTGTTTGGCAATAAGCCTGCTACAAGTGGTGGACTTTTTGGAAACAACAATTCGAACACCACAAACACGTCAAATACGGGTGGTGGGCTTTTCGGAAATACTCCTGCTTCTAACAATAACAATACTAGTGGTGGTCTTTTTGGAAGCAAACCAGCAACCTCAGGAGGTTTGTTTGGCAACAACAATACTACCAACACTTCAGGAGGTCTCTTTGGTGGCTCAAATACTGGAGGAGGCCTTTTTGGAAGTAAGCCAACTAATGGAGGATTGTTTGGCGGTAGTTCCAATACAGGAGGTGGGGTATTCAATAACACGAATGTTCAACTTCAAAATGGGAACCCGAACTCAGTGTTCAATCCAAATAGTCAAATACAGTTAAATGCAATGACCAGAGTGGGGGATCTACCAGAACCAATAAAGAGAGAACTTCAAGAGTTCGACAAGTACATCAATCAGCAGCACTTAATAGCGACAAGTTTACAAAGCAGCTTAAAGACCCACGAAGATCTTATTAAAAGTCTACCAAAGGATATCAATTACCTATACATAAAGTCCAATTCCACCAAACAAGCATTGAAATTTGATTCCAACCATCTTATCAACCTTAAAGAGCTCAATAATGAACTTACAGATGACATTAATAAGATGTTACAATTGATCCTACAATTATCTGTCCCCGGAACCAAATTATCGTCATCATTCCAATTAAACGACTTTTTTGTGAAGAAGATAAAGGAGTATCAACTGATTATAAATAATTATGAAGACCTTATTAAAGAGTTGAACTTGATATTACAGAATCTTGAAGTCAGTTCCAACACGGGATTTGGGAATTTTTTGAATGTTTTCGAAACCATAAAAATCCAGTTCAACTTATTTATGGAATTATGTGACAATTTGGCCCAAATCCATAATCAATTGAACAAATATAATGTATAGTACTAAAATATAGATTAAATCATCGCATTTTTTATCAATTACTTTATGGGTAAACTTGACTACTTACTGAAATATACCAGTAAGCCTAAAAAGTCGAAGAAACAAGCGAGTAACATCGTCACAACCGATGACTCCATACAGAGTGATAAGTTTGTTGATCCTAATATAGTGGTAGGGGATCTAAAGCAGCGACCGGGGTTTAGAAGAATCGATAATGAGAGTTTGAAGATTGCAAACCAGGAAGAAAAGGAAAAACAGCAGCAGGCCACGGTATACAGAGACTTGACCGGAAAGGTAATAGATATATCCACTATCCAGAAGAAAAAGTCCCAGATTGTGGTGAATAAGCCTCAAGAGGATAAAACTATTAAATCTTTCACCATCAGTAAAAATGACAAGGAATACAATGAGTCATTAAAAGCCCGGAGAAACCACGAAGATCCGTTCAAGTCACGCCACCTAACCGAGAAACTCACCTTCAACAAGGGAATCAACCCTCCCAACCGGTTCGGTATCAAGGCAGGCATAATGTGGGACGGTATAGATAGATCTAATGGGTTTGAGAAGCTAGTGATGAGAAAAAGAGCAGAGGCAAAGGCGCAATCCAAGGTGGATGCGGATGAGTATGAGATGGACTCGGAGCTTTGAATTGTGCATTCTGTGAAGATTGCCGTTATTTAAAGTAGCACCTACGGTTATCATTTAAAGAACCGATCGGGAATTGGCCTTTTTTCTGGCAAGGTCATATACCCGTTTTCCTCCTTCAATCTCCCCTGAACCACCACTAAAAGTTTATGCAACAAGTCCAAGGTGGAGGTCTCTACCGTCAATTCTTTGGCAGTGTCTAAAAGATTACCTAAAATGGCTTTCAACCCAATAGGATTCTCTTTTTTCACATCCACTCTCATGGAAGGTTCAAAATAGTCCATGACACACCAAGTTAACCTCATCTGGCAATTCATTTCCATCTCCTTTAGTGACTGTTTCCACCACCTCAGTGCCGGCATGGCTACCGCATCCAAACCACCAAAAGTTTAGGTCTACCGGTATCTACTCCAGCTAATGCACAGTGGTGTTCAAAGTAGCATTATATGCCAAATTCCTGTATCTATACCATTTAACACTTTTAAAATAACTACAGGTGTTTTTATCATTGGATTAGATATATGTCGGTTGGAAGATTAGCTCCAATAACCAGTCTATTGGATAAATGTGCAGAGTAATAATTGGAAGAGTCTATTACTTGTTCCACGGTAGATCCTTTGAGTTGTTTGATCCTGATAGAAACTTGAGTGAAGCTTGACTGGCTGAATCACCGGGTGCACGCTCGAAAGGGGCCTCAATCCGAAGACCTCCTAAATAAGGCGACATAGTTGCGTGATGATCTGGTGTATTGCTATTTATACACTTTTCTCGGAGGCTGCAAATTTCCAGGTTTGTTTTTCCTGATCTAACAGTTTTCAATGGTTAGGACAATACTTTGTTAATACTACCATCTGTGCCAAGAAATACGTCATCAATACCATTAATACTAACGTGAGGTGCCAAAAATTATATCATCGATACTGAAGCTTGAAACGAAATTTTCAATTTTCTCCTCCGAATATTCTTCAAGTATAAACGGAGAACCTCTATTCAAATTTTGCATGTACATCAAATCAACGTCGTGGTTGTCAGAAGAATCGTACATGAACTTAAAGCTCCCTAGAACCACCTCGATCTGTTTACTTAACTTGGAAACAGACCCCTGGCTTCTTCGGAGATGTTCAGTATTGTAAGCCCTAAATCCTTTCATTGCTAGCTCCACTTGTCCTATGGTAATAATTTTACCGATGGATGTTTGAATAACGGGACACGAGCTGTTGGACATCCAGATATATGTGCTACACAAACACAACACACATTCATATGCGTACATGATGTTTGGGCTCCAGAATGCATTGGCCATCTTCACTTGATCACCCTCAATTAAAAATTCAAGACAGCCAATTGCCAGCTGTATACATTCCACAACCATCTGGAGGTCAAACTCATGCATATCTTCAAGTCTTTCCTTTTTCGTTAGGTTCATAATGAAAGGAGATAGTGACGAGATATAGTAGTATCTGTGCTCAAGGTTCAATCTATTTTTGAAGGCTCCATTAGTGGAATCATCCAGTCTTAAGAAATCCTGGGCTTCCCTTAACCATTGATCAAACTGCAAGTTTATGGCAACTGTTTTCATCCGCTCTTTCACCCCCACCTGAAACACACCGGAAAATTTGGGGCTATTCTGGTTAATCATGTAAACTATCTGCAGGAGTTTGATTGAATTAACAAAGAACAAATCTATGTTATTTTGGACCTGGGGTAGTTCCACTGTTACTTCTGCGAGTAATACCGAAGACGCTCTTCCCAAAAGATTACTTTGCTTAACCTCTTGTTCAAAAATAGCCCACCAAATTCCCTTCATTTCCTCTTGGGACTCAAAATCAGGATTACATTCAATCATTGATTGTCGATTCAAGCCTATAGCAACCGCTTGTCTGGAAGCCAAAGTTATCAATAAATATCCACCTTCCCGCCTCTTGTTCTTGCCGAAGAAAACAGACAAGAAAAATAGACACAATATTCCATCTATTGTTGGAGTAAGCATGAACTCAGACAAGGACAATTTGACAATATTAACTAATTGAGTAATCAATTGAACTCCTTCAGTCTGAATTACCAGATCCTGATAGTAATAACCCATGATTTTGGTCAAGTAAATCAAACATACTTCCCCTGATGTCAATTTTGTTCTTCTATCATCCCACATTTTAGTGTATAGTTGCATGAATCGCTTTTGACTGAAACATGGATAATATGGGAAAATTCGCTTCAAGAACACTTCAATATGACCGTCGGTGGAGGCTTTGTCTAACTCCACAATTGGAAACAGATTTGTTTCTATTTCCTTGAATATAGTACCATTCAAAGGATTCTGACCGGAACCAACAATGATCTCTTCACAATAAACCTTGTCATAGTTCTCTTTGAAAGAAGACGAAACAATAGCACTATTCTTGCTCATCAAATCACTGGTAAAGGACAAAAAAGTTGCAGCCCCACAGGGTCCAATATAATGTGATACACCAGCTTTATCAAGAATGAATTTATCATGCTCAATGCTTTTCTCAGCTATTACGGTGGATGGTCTTCTGAGATTTGAATTGATTGTATATCCCAATTCAAGCATTTCATCCACCGACAGCTCACCCTGGTTGGATCTTGAGGGCATGTCAATTTGCAACTTAATTCCCAATTCTATCAATAAATCAATATTATTCACATCAATACAGGGGAACAAGCCTGCAGCTAGTGAAATCAAACACTTATAGTGTAAGCCAATATTTTCCACAGGACCCATCTGTCTTTTTTTCCGTTCGATTGTAGTAGTGCATTCTAGCCCCCTCTTTTGACAAGCATGACAAGGAATTCTAGTATCTTCACGTCTTCCGGCTGCACCATCAACAGTTCTTTTGCATGCAATTTTCTTGCCTTTGCATCGATCGCAGCTAAATAATGCTTTTTTTCTTAAATGGCTAGGGACAACTGTTCTCATATTGATAGGGATATTTCACTCGAGTGTCCTTCAAATAAGTTATAAACATGAAAATTCCTTGCGGACCATTCTCCATGGGTTTGGCCTTGGGCGGACTTTGGGCGGACTTTGGGCGGCTTTTCCGCAAGACCTTATCGGAAGGTATATGCACTACTGGCTAAAGGCATTCATTTTTGGGCTAAGACAAGTCCCCCAGCAGCCAAGATGCATGGCAAGATGCATGACCAAGGGGCATGAAAACGCAGAGGGAAGATCATGATATATCACCACAGCAGGTTCCCTTATGCCTGATCTTCTGCCATTTTTCATTTTCGGGGAAAGAGCTTCAAATATTGTTGTGAAAATTACGGTAGCCCCGAATGAAACAGATAATGTTGTCTCAACTATGACTCACTGAAAGCCCTGCCAGTTACTTCTTCAGCATGAAGATCTCTACCCATTACCCATGACACCCTTATACCCTTACATTTTGTAACTGATAATAATTCGGACTTTCGCAAAGCTCCACCAGTTACGATAACAACTGATATAAAAGTAATCGATGCCTGTATTCAGCTGCAACAAATGACCGAGACGTTGAAAGAGTTCCACTTGTTCAGAACATCATTTACCAAAAAGCCATTCGTGGCCGTGAAAGGAGAAGACTCTTACGTGGTGAGGGACAATGGAGACACAATTATTGATGCTTCTGGAAGGAGCCGCAGTATTATCTATTGGCCATGGAGTCCAGGAAATAGCTGATGCTATAGGTTAACAGGCCTCCAAGATATGTTATGACACACCTGCTTACTTTGATCGATGAAGGTGATACTTATAAGGATATTCAACCAGATATTGAGACAGTGGGTAAGTCGTTAACAGGTGGGTATGCACCATTGTCGGGTCACAATCCACGAGAGGTTTGTAATCAATTTCATGGACACAGGTAAGCCGTTCACCTCGGGGCATACTTTCCAGGCTCATATTGTCTCCTGTGCGGCTGGTCTAGCGGTGCAAAAGTACATAAAACGGGACAATTTATTGCAGAATGTCATCAACCAAGGGGAGTTCTTATACAACTTGCGCAAGGAAACCATTGTCCATTACAAACGTGTTTCTGACATCAGGGGTATTGGCTTTTTGTGAACTGTGGAATTGGTTCGTGATAAAAATACTATGGAAGCGTATCCTTTAGATTATGATTTCAGAACATTGGCGTATAATTGTCTTGTGAAACAGGGAGTAGTATATGCGGGTCGTGGGAGTATCGATGGTGTTGACAGATATGCGAGTCTCGTATCGCCGGCATTCAATGTCGACGAAGCACTCATTAGGATTATTGAAAGTGCAGTTGCAGTAGGGCTAGAAGAGGCAATGGAAGTAGCAGAACGGGATTTAAGCCATATCTTAACCAGTGAGTCACCTATATTCAACAGTGTCTACTGGTGTTCTCTACTACACCTCTATTCAATATTCTTTAACTCCACATTATTGATCTAAAATCGCGATATTAACTCACAAAACACACATGAATATACCAGGGTATTATTACGACAAGGAGAAAAATCGATATTTCAAGATCACTAATGGTGCAAGCAGTCCTCATACATATCACAATAATGACGTGCAGAAGCGAAAACGGTTGGTGATACATGAAAATGAAAAAAGCGACAAGAAGTCAGAAGGGATGAATAAGAGCTTGAAGCACAAATTACTTTATAAGCAGCACAGCTATATCAACTACAGACTAGGGTTGGTAGCTCTAGATCCCAGCATCCTTGAATTTGAAAGGCTATCACATTTGAGACTTAAGAAGTTCATCCATTACAATGGCCAGGAGTGTAAAATATGGGACACTTTCAAGATTCATAATGAGGTGTATTTAATTATAACCAACCACTTGAGGAATTTTATGACCATTAACGTTACAAAAGTTCTAAACAACAATTCTCATGTGATTCCATCTGAAGATGTGATCAACAGATTTGAAGATGACCATAATTTAAACGAAGTTATTACCAAATTGAATTTATTACCTTTTGAATACCTTACCATAACCACATTTCAAAACTTGAATTTTTGTAACTTTATCAGTGAAAGTGACTTGGATAATCCCCAAATATACCAAAACTTCATTAAACTAGAGGCGGTTGAAAAGTTTCACGATAGATATTACAAAGTTAACAAATGTGATTCCATATATAAGTTTTTGACAGATTTACCACTTGGAGAGATCAAGAAAGACTTGAATCATTTATTTGGCATGAATATCATTGAATACGATCAAGAAATGAGCGAAATAAGCTTCAATGTCTGCAATGTTAAGGCGTGCAAAAGATTTTTCATTACATTTTCCAAATTCACTGATGATTATTTGATCCTCGGGACAAATCTAGGGATCATATACTTGATCAAGTTCCAAGCTATAGATAAGGATATTAGGTTTTTTCAGGAAGATATAATGAAGTTCAAATTCGATAAACTAATCAAGTTGGACAAGATCAATAAAATAATCAAGCTATCAAGTTACATGATCATCACTAGTTTCAAAACCATCATTATCATAAACCTAATAACCCATGAGAAATCCATATATCTGTTGAACGAAGTTGTGATAAACATCAATTGTTTTGAATTGGTCAATGACAACTTCTTGAAGTTGGTGGTTATCTCCCACAAAAAAATCATAATTTTACAGTTCAATAATTCAAGTGCTAACAAATTCGAGACGATAAAGAGATTTGACATTTTCAATAATAACACAATCAATCAGTTCAGTCTTGTTTCGAAAAATAACTTGCTTTTGAATCAGAATAACAACGAATTATTAATAATTAATTTAATCAATTATAAAACCAATGTCATTGATTTGAAAATTAACAAATTTGATAGATTCAACGGGATGATCAAGTTACATGAAAACTACTTATTGATAAACTTCAAAAATAACGACAACACAAACAGATTCAATATTTACCAGATCTAGTGGAAACGAAGTGTTGGTGTATATTTTAACGTAATACACATGACATAATAACAAAGGTAATAAGCCTAGTGTCTATTTTCCAATATAGTTCAAGTAAGACCGGTAATCAAAGTTGGCAAATTTGTAATCAATATCAAGTAAGATTTTGATTGCATCCTGGGATTTGTACACGTAGTCTGAAGGTAATTTCACCAAAACGTTGTTATAGTCTTCATTTTGATCATTAATCAACCCATTGGATTTTAATAAAGTACCTTGATTAAGATACATTATTCTTCCAGTTTCGTTATTATATACTTGTTCATTCGTCAACCCATAAACACCAGGATAACCAGTAATAGTCTTGAAATTGGACGATTTCGTGTTAGGAGGGTGCAAGGGGAACACTCTTTGTAATAATTCATAAGAAGCTAATGTGAAACCAAATTGTGGAGAAGATCTGAAGACTCTAGCCAAAGACCCTTTGAAAAAAGCAGAAGGTCCTTCTTCTTTTAAGATGGTTTTAAAAGATTGAGCAATATTGGTATATCTGTGATCATTTGACTTTCTTTCCATTTGTAATCTAGTCTTTATGACATCTGCTGGGGTGGTAAAAAAAGCAGCCGGAGCACCAGCCATTGCACCACTAATCAATAACTCAAAAGTGTTTAAACTATGTCTTTTATTAACATCTTCTGGATCAAAATTAAAGACATGCTTCTTGATGTTAGCATAAGTCGGGAAATAAATAGCAGAAAATGGTACATCTCTTAAAAGACAGGCAGAAGCACCTTTATATAAACCTTTGACTCCTAATTGCTTAATAATTTGACCAGCACTTAATTGCTTGTGAGGAATTTCACCAGGTTTAAGTACCTTATTTTTCTGACCACCTTGCATTTGCAATCTAATTTTGACAATTTCCAATGGATTTGTAAACACAACTTGACAAGCCCCGGCAGAAGAACCGGCCAAGACTTCCCATTTCATAGTAATTTGTCCATTTTCATTAGTACCAATACCTCTGATCAAATCATTCACGGTTAATTTGATGGCTTTTTCGGGTGCAACCCCAACTAATTGAGCAGCCAACCCAGAGTATAATCCTTTCATACCTTCATTCTTGATGATCTTTTTGAAACAATCAATAGAATTGTCATATAAGGCTTTGTGTTTCTGAGCCTGCATTCTGGTTTTAACCAAATCAATAGGATAGACCACAGTGGCCCCAATACACCCGGCAATGGACCCTAAAAAGAAAGAATATAATGAATCAAAAATTGGCCATAAAGAAAAGTTATCTTTCTGTAAAGGAACGGCAGCTGGGTGGTCAAAAATGGAGTACAAAGTCTTGATATTGTTGATATAATTAGGGTTCAAGAAGTTGATAAGATCTCTTCTTGGAACGGTTTCTTCCGTTTTGTTGATCAAATAGAATAACAAATCTAATTCGTTGAGGGAAACAGGTTTGAAATTTGAAGACTTCAATAATGGATCTTTCAAGTGATTGTACAAGTCTTTCTTGTTAATTAAAATATCATTTTTTTCACTGGAATTATTAGCTGGGGTATTAGCAATTACTTCATTAATTAAATCGATTTTGCTGAAACAGTTGTAAATAAATAAAACGTCGGAGAATGTGAAATTTTGCTTGTTGAAAAAGTCAGGTAATGAATTCAAGTTATTCTGCAAGTTTTTGGATAATTTGTGATTTAAATTCTGGGTTAAAAGGTTGATTAAATCCGCAGAACTAATCACACCGTTCTTTCCAAGTAAATCAAAAGAGCCAATTAACTTGGTCAAGGGTAAATTGCTGATTAAAGGAATGAAATCATTGTAATTAATGGTACCAGATGGTTCAAAGAACTTGTTGAAATAATACCAGTTAATCTTGTATGTTTTTGGATGGTAATTTGGATCAACCGATTTATTCAATTTGTTTAACATATTCAAACAACTATTATACTCGATAGTTTTGTTGTCATTGGATAATAACTTATATATCAATTTGAATTCTCCATCATCTTGACTCAAAGTTGAAATAAATTTCACAAAATCACTTTCATTAAGGTAGCCCTTTTTATCAGTATCGGCCACGAGATATAAAATAGAAAATGACTGTTTTGGCACATCTGATGGAAAAGGAGACAAAATGGTGGTAAATTGAGGTAAGGATAAGTACTTTTGATTTGTATCAGGATTAATTGAAGCAAATTGATCAAAGATCTCTCTAGCCTGCAACTCACTGGAAATAGGTGAATCGTTTATGATGCTGCTCATTTTGAAATATTACACATAGATTTTGACAATTAATGAACAACTATGAATCAGCTTTTGGTACCACTTGTAATAAAACTTGAATAATTACCACAAATAATAGAACTAGAACAAAAAAAGACGAACAAATAGGTGTTTATAAAAATTTTCTTTTAATTGGTGTTTGTCTCCGAGAATAGAAAGACGAAATTTGACAAATTAAAACTCAAGGAAAAAATACTGTACACCCGCGAGGAGAGGGGAGACTTTAATGCCATTAGACGCAGCCATGTGTTCTATTTGCGACAAGGTTCTACGGGTTGTTTAAGGTCTACTGTGGACATAAGGAACGACTAAAATGACTAATTTGTGGTTTATTGTACCTGTTAAACCTACGAGATTCACTCCGAATGTGGGGGTGGTCATATCACATACTTTTCACACTGACGTCGCGATAGGCATGGGTGCCATTTGTCGGATACTTTGTGCTTTAACTCCATGTAGGGCCCGGAATAAACTATGAGTCTGTTATTCGGCTTAAAGGAACTACTCCAATTCTCAGCTCTTGTGATAAATGAGTCATTTTGAGTCCTCTGCGTTTTACAGTACTTAGGTGTACAGCTCTATCCCTCTCGTAGGGTGTGATAACTGGTTAATTTCTTTGTAGCAAGGTTATATGACCGAAGAAGAAAAAACGGTTTTTTGAACTATCGATCGTGTGCCGAAATGAATCATGAGGGGTATTTCAAACTTAATGCTCGCTACCCCAACATTCGGAATTTATCGCTTGCATATCTAGGTTGCAACGCGATGGCATTTTCGCATTAATTGGTGCTTTTTTTCTATGCTGGTGTACGGGTTTTTCATAGTTGGTTTCGCGAATAAGTTTTCTAATAACTGATATTACTATGGCTACCGGTGCACCAGGTGGAAACTTCAGAGCTTGGACTCCTACACCTCCAGAAAGAGGTTCGTTTCCTTTGGACCATTACGGAGAGTGTACCGATCAAATGAACAAGTACTTAAACTGCTTAAAACTCACAAATAACAGCAATGCTCCTAATTGTAGGATTCTAGCGAAGCACTATTTGAGGTGTCGAATGGACAACCAGTTGATGAGCGAATCTGATTGGGAGTCGCTAGGGCTAGTCAACTTACCGGGGGACAATCATTCAGATCCGAAAAACGGGGAGAATCTGAAGTCTGGTCTGGGATGATGAATCGGTCGTCGAATCATCTCTGAAAAATCTGTAATGTGTAAATAAAAAGTGCTAAATTCACTAAAATCTGTAAATAAAAACTACACACTTCATTTGAAGGTATGTCTCTTCAAGGTTTATACAAGTAACTCTATACATTAAGCAGTGGCACCTCTGCCCCTACCTCTCCCTCTAAATCCAGCTCTTCCTCTTCCCCTTCCTCTGCCTCTTCCACGACCATTACCATCACCTCTAGTCTCACCTTGATCGTGTGATGAAAGTGCTGGTGCAGGTACTTGTGGCTGATTGAGCAACTGTGGGGGGATCGGAACACCAGGAACCACAGGAATGAATGAAGGTGCTCCCATTGGAATGGGCATTGGCATTTGCCCCACTGGAACTGATCCGTCATTCATAATATTGTTATAAATTTGCCCGTAAATTTGCTTGATGGCTTGAGTGTTGGAATTCCCTTCTGTACTAATGTCCTCTGGTTTGGATTTCGAGTTGATCAAATTCAAGATCTCCTTAGATTGACTCGAATTTATAGTTTGACTTTCGTTCAACTTGGTAGTTTCCTTTTTCAATTTGTCTTGCTGGACTTTATTGAGTTGAGCAGGACGGACGGGTTTGACCGATTTGACAGGTTTGGCTTTAGAAGCTTTGGAATGGTAGACTAATTGCTTGTTGGTCAAATTAACCACAAAAGAGGACTCAAGGATTAAACCTCTATTAGTCTTCAATTTTCCATTCATATTGTGACCACTAAGAATTGGGTAATCGAATACCACACCTAATTCGTTTTTAGTTCCAACCACATTAATTGAAACAACAGTTCCTTTACTCAAAAAAGGTACCTTTCCAAAGTCCTGGACGTACACGACTCTGTCACCCAACTCAAATTCTTGAGTTGTCAACAAATGGTATGACTCGCTTGGCTTGAGAATAGCTTCTCTAGGAACACCTTTGATGTCTTTATTGGTGAACTTGTTGAACTTACCATTATTGATAGATTCAATTAAATGTTTTTCGATGGCTGCAAAACTAAACTTGGTGAACGACTTGGATTCCAATGATACCTTAGATAAATCACCTTTGACATCCTTTAACCATTTATTCAAAGCTTCAATTTCCTCGATCTGGACACCCATTGACTTGAATGAAGGGATATCCTTTCCTTGAATCGTGCTCAACTTTTTGAATATAACTGGAAATTTAGATTTGTAGTCTTCAAGTAACTTGATTGCCCAAGGGCTAAAAGTCCAGAATTTACCATTCTTTTCAGTATAGCCCAAAACCTTAATTCTCTTTGCTTCAAATTTTAATTCGAGCCCTACATTAACTCTTCTTGGAGGTTTAGCGAAATCATTAGTAACTTGATATCCACTAGTGATTCTACTCAAAAACAACGCATTGATACCAATTTTCTTGCATATTTCATAGCTTGGGTAATACTTGATTTCACGAGATTCAATTTGCTTACGTTCAGTTCCAATAGTGATCTCATCTTCCACATTGATCTTGTGGACTTTAATACTCAATTTGGTCTTGTCGGCAGAATGGCCCACGATCAAACTTGGTGAACCGTACCCGAATGCTCCCAAGAAAATGGCTTGAGAATTTACAGGAAACTCTTCTTCAATTGGTCTCGCGGGTTTTGGAATATATCTGACATCCTTGTTCACTACTCCTTCGACAATCAATGAAATAGGATAAATATTCGAACTTTCGCTGAAAGTTTTGTTATAGGCACCAACGGGATCACGAATTAACCCATTCACAGGCACCGTCTTAACATATACAGGTGAGCTCAATTGAACAGCCTTACATTTCGTGTACTGGTAGTTCAAGTCACTAATGTTTCTTTCGTAATCTTTACGATCAAATCCAGACACTTCTTCCTCAACAACCCTTTGGGTACCACTGATTACATCATCCACCAATGCATATCTTGTCTCTCCATCGTTTACTTCGACAACCTTACTTTCTCTGAGATATGGCCATCTGCTGTAGACTAATTGACCTAAATACTTGTCAGCAAACTGCTTTGTGGAATAATCTTCCCAGATGTTGTTAATTTTCAACACCATAGATTCTGATCTGCTATCAGACTGGAAAGCTTTTGTTCCATTCAAGTACAACCCACTTTCGAATGGTAACGTTGATAAGGTTGGGAACCCAGCTAAAAACTCTTTACCAACCTTGGCGTTCTCGACTAATCCAATCTTGATTTCTTGAAGTTTTGGTAACACGAAAGCCTCTTCATGGCATCTGTCACTTTCAAGATCTTCAAAGAATCCGGGTAATGGAGACGGATATATAGATTTGAATTGAGGATTGTACACGAACTTGATGTCGGTGCCTCTGGAGTTTCTTGCCTTTTCTTCCTTAGACAATTGTTTCTCTACTGGCTTTAACACGTCAATCAACCTCTTCTCATCCACGAAATTTAACAAAACAACAGCTTCCCAACTGGCTTTTTTACCATTAAGGTCAACGTCTACTTCGTCCGGGTAAAAATCAATGATGGGAGAGTTCTCATCTGTCATTAAGGGCCTGTAGACAACAGGCATTAAAGCCTTAGATCTTGCAGGTAAAACAGCCATTAATTGCTCAAATGGCTTGAATGGCGTAGACATTTCAAACGAAATCGATTCATTGTTTTCCAAATAAGCCTCTAAACCCACCAAAATATCGGAAATTCTTGGGGCGTAATGGTATCTGTAATACCAATTCCACGATTGACATCCGTTGTAATAATAATGCAACACCCATTGTAATCCTTCGATATAGTGCTTTGTCATGTCAACTAATTCCTTTGTATCGTAAATACTGAACCCCAACTTCTCTTTGTAGTATTGGTCTTTCCAGTCCATAAATTTCTTGTTGTAAACAGCCTTTGATTCTTCAACAAAATCTTCACTTTCAAATAAATCTGCACTTTGATACCTCTTGAACGTTTTCTTTGTGGTATTAACTCTATCGTTGTAGTCTTCTAGGGACTCCTGAGGATTGATACCATCCAAGTCAAGTTTGATTTCGTATGTTTCCGTGGAAGTGTGATGGATCACTAACAATCCCAATTCGAGGCATAGTTTCTTTATGAACTCAAAGTTTTTCAAGATAAACTCATTGTCATAGTTGTTGTTTAGCTTCAAGGTTTCAAGTCTGCCAACTTGTTCTAATTCACTCAATTTTGTAACCGAAAAATTGGTTAACTCCATCAACCATGGTTTGATGAATCCCACAATCTTTTTTTCATCCTTACTCAATATGACTCTACCCAATCTGTCTCTTTTCTTCTCTCCTGTGATAGAAATATCTTCTAATTTTTTGTTGAACCAATTGATATCAACATCCTTCTTTTCAAAGTTCTCCAACTCAAAAGTGGACAATTTCTTTAACCAAATCTTTAATCTTTTCAAGTTTATGATACCTCTTTCATTCAAATAACCATCCATTTCAAGTAAAGCATCCTTGAAGGTCTGAATCAATAATGGGAACGCCCCTTCATTAATAAATAAATCAGGTAAGTTGGGTAAGAAATCATTACCAATGACGTAGGAAATTAAAATGAAATCATCCAAGATTCTTTCGAAATCATACTCAAAGCTTAACTGGTTATCAAGATTTGCAAATTCAAGAGATAAATATTCTCTCAATAATGAAATGTGAAGGAGAAAGAAACTCTGGTCATTAAGATCAGTAGATTTTTGAGAAGATTGACGACCGAAAGTGACTTCCTCTCTTAACAAGGCAAAATGAGGATCATGACTGACAAGACCCAACATGATTAGGTCAGCATCCAAACCATAAACACAATGTCTTTTATTGGGATTGTAATCAGGCTGACTTTTCATGGTTCTAATAAAGTCCATGATTTTATGTTCACCTTCACCGGGCACTTCATGTCCACTCAAGACGATGTTAATATGACTCCAATTCGAATCTTCACTGATTTTCTTGTGGATGAAATACTTCAAATTATCAGTTAATTTTGCCATAAATTCTGTACCAGGGGTAATGGAGTTTGAATCAAATGCTTCTTCCTTGGGGATTTCCAACCCTTGATTTATAGCTTTTTTCAAGTTTTCTTCTGCTTCGTACGCAGTTCTGAATCTTCTGGCTCTTTGTTGATTCATTTTAGCTCGGGGGGCCACTCCATCAATAGCCATATAGAAGGTCTCCTTGGGCTTGATAATCTCAAACAAATGCTCAATATACTTGAAAATAGCAGCATACATCTGGTCATCTGTCATTCGGGAGATCTGTCCGTCATTCGGATGTGTACATGTATGTAAAATGGAATTCATATCCAAATATAAGTTATCAAATTCGGGCATCTGATTACCATCCACCGATTGTAAAATCAAGGGCCATCTTTCCGAGATGAATCTAAAAAACTTAGGGATACCTGAAATGTTAGTATAAGTTACTACTCATTTTAAGCCAGTCGTAGCTGGCTAATACCATGGACACATACCCATTTCTTACGTTATGTTACAGTGAAAATAAAAATATGAAAAACGTCGACTTTTCGCGCAAGCCTGAAGTTTAGAGACAATATATTGAAACAAATACACAATAGTTACCAAAGGTAACCATGGTCAATCAGCTATATAAATAAACAAAAAACAAGACACAAACTGTATTAAACCCATTCTCCACCATATCCGTACACCAGGACCGCGATATTAAAACTTTGAGTCCATCCCACAAGCAATTCTAATGTTGGAAAAGCGGTATTATTATCTTGTATAAGATTCAAGTCTCTCAGTAACGGCATTAGCCGCTTCATTAAACCATTTACCCACAATAGCAACTGCATCCAGTCCCAAAATTTGCTTGCCTGTTTGCAAGACGGGCTTAGTAAATGTGTCTGCCTTCATAGCCAAATCCCAAGACTCAATTGTTGACTTGGCACCTTTGCCAAACTGTAAAGTGTAAAAAAACGCTGCCTGTGATGCAGAGTTTGATAGTCTAACGGCATCTTTGAAACGCTTCTCTGAAAGTCGGACAGCTTGTTTGAAATACCTATCCGACTGCTCAACCGACACTTTGGAAACAACTTTGGATTGTTCAGCCAAGATATGAGCATACTTTGTAGTCTCAGACCCCACCTGCGTCGCCAAAGACTTCCATAAGGGACTATTTTTAGCCTGTAAAAAAACTCCCAGAATACCCTTTACGATATTTCGAGATTGGATCACTCCAATACTGAAGTAGTCCCGCATGGAATTTTGTAATAAAGATAGGTAATCTGTAACGGATAAATGTTGAGCCAACCATTTTACCTCGGTGGAAAACCTTGCTTGCTTTATCCTTTTACTACGGAACCACGACTTCTGGTCAATCTCTTCGTAGAACAAGGAGTTGAGTCTGCCGAATAAACTGTCAGTAATCGTGCGTTCTGGCTCTGGAGTATAAGAAAGGTATTGAGCAAGCTTGAACGTGGAAAATAATCCAACTGCCAGAACCGCCAAAAAGTATATCAAATACTCAGAATTTGCTTTCAACAAGTTGTCCACTTCCACCACAACTGTGGTGTAAGACTTGACTGCTGAGTGTTTAGCACACGTGAGATACTCCGACCCTCTGGCAGAGTATGAACTCAAGCCAACAGATGGGACGGTGCAAGACTCCGTCTTCACATCTTTGGCCACACTACTTTCAGCATCAACAAGTTTAGCATCTTGAGCGACAGCACCATCCGCACCAATCGTTGCATCCTCCTCAGCAATTTCCTTAATTTCTTCTGATTGCTTGGTGAAATGCTTATAAAGTAAATCACTCTTATGTTTGATTGTGTTGTGTATGTTCAAAGTATTGTAAGACAAACTCTCATAAAAGGTGATTATTTTAACAATAGGAGAATCATTTCCATCTTTTTTGTGGCCCGAAACATCCTGAAGAGGAATTTCTGCAATTTGATGCAAAGACAGGTCAGGTTGATTCCGAAGTTGTGATGAGGTTTCCCCTTCATCTTCTCCAAAGCTGGATGATCTTAAATTTGGTAACCGCAAGGTAGTAATACTGGATTCAGGCTCAATATGATCATCTGCTACTTCACCGTTGGTTCCAGTACCAGACATATCCCCCCCACGAAAAGGGTCATGGTCTTCCTCATAGCCACTGGTGGTTGATCTTTCTTCGTCCATATCAGATGACGACGAGATAATAGACCAGTCCTCGTCTCCTGATCTTATGATACTCATGATTGCAAATCACGTCTTGATTAGCAATTTTGTTCTTGATACTTTAAGATTCAATGATTGGTCACTAACTCAAACACAAACACAATTGGCACAAAGAATTCCGCAAGTAGTATAGCCGTAGCTGAAACTTGTAAACTTATAACTTCTCTTTTACTATCAATACCGATTTTTTAACCAGAATAGTAAGTTACAAGTAACTTTTTTATTTTGCCCCTTACCAATTTAAATAATCCTGACACCCCTAAGGTCGTGTGTTTACCCGATTGCAAATTTGATCTGGATTCCGCACTGATAAGACGGTAGATGTGTTCATGCACTGCAGTGGTCTGTGGTTAAAAGGCTTAAAAGAGCCATAGAGTGCACCAATAAAGGTCGAACGTTTAAAACATCACTAAAAATACATACTTGATAAACACTAAATGAAGCAGTCAGTCATAACTCGCAAGTTGACTGAACTCCTATGAATTTCTCTACATTCCCCTTTTTTGCCGTTTATGTCTATGCCTAGCATCCGACGCTTGTCTGGCACGTTCTCTGTCTATTCTGTTCTCTTCATTCTCCTCGTCCAACAATTGCATCCTGGAATTGATTTTATTCAAACTTTCTTCTAGTGATTGCGTGTAAGAAATCAAATCTTGGAATCTGGACACACTTATGTACTCCTCGTTTGGGTACTGATACAATGATGGTTGTGTCTTTTGGTAATAGTAGGGTTTGTCTTGGTTTCGGTCACTGCTGGGCTTGCTTTCATTGGATTGGCCGATGTTGAAACTACTACTTCGCGTATCTTGACGGTAGCTAGGGTTGCCACTTGTATCAATGTTGGAGTCATCGTTGCCTTTGTTATTATAGACGGGACCAGAGTTTTCATCACCACCAGGTCCATGGCCATGTCCGGGTAACGTTTCGTTGTGGGAGAAACTTGGCCTCAACCGTGGCTTATTAGGTACATATGAGGGTGCAGCAGGTACACCAGTTTGTGCAGACCGCAACTGCAGTTCATACATCAAGTCTTGTACGTTGCCAGATGACTCTTCTGCCTGTGCATATGCATCGTTTGATACAGTCTGGCGATCGTGCTCGTTTGAGCTATGTGAACTGGCTTGATGTCTATAATCATTAGATTGCTGCTGGTTTCGATAACCATCAACGGCTCTCTGGTGCTGCTCACTGTGCTTTTGTCTGTCATTATCTGAAATTGGTTCGCCACGATCGTTACCTCCATAATATGTCGTCGTTATGGTCGTAGTGGTAGTATAAGCACCTCGTCTGTTATTAGCATCACCATCTTGGTCAGGATACTCTTCTCCATGGCGATCATACGATGGGTGAGTAGATCTCGGAGGATCCTGAAAGTGCAATAGCCTTTGGTCCAACTGCCTTGAAAGGTTGGATATTGTTGGAAGGGAAGGAAGAGAAGGAAGAGCCTCGGAAGCTCCTCCATGGGCTTGGGAGTGCTGACCGGTCATCTGTGGAGCCGGTTGATTAGGGTTGACTGTCTGCATGTGATTGTGGAAAGGGTATCTCTTGGGCATCATTGAGGAACCTTCTTCAGAAGTAACATCATTAATAGCATCACTATTAGCACCTGGAAATAGCAATATGTTGGGTGGCAACCTATTGACCTTTTCAGCTTTTAGATGACCGTTACACCCATTTTGGGAGTTCTGATGTCTCGTCAAAGAATCAGGCCGTGCAAAGCTTCGAGGACAGTATTCACATTTAAAAGGTTTTGCACCCGTGTGTAGTTTTTCGTGTCGTTTCAAATCATGAATCCTTCTAAAGGTAGCACTACAAACGGGGCACACATGAGGCTTTGTTTGAGAATGAATGAGTTCATGAGATACCATATTATGCTTCCAAGTGAATCCTTTCCCACAAGTAGAGCAGGCATACTTTCGCCTCTTCTCATCAGTGGCAGTCGTTTGGCCTTCTGCTGTTTTACCATCCGCTGTTTTGTCATCTGTTGGTTTTACATCCGTTGTCTTGACATCCTCTTGTTTTAAAACGTACGTATCTGCAGCGTCCTCTTCGACCGGTGCCTTTTCCGGTACCTTTGGCTTTAGGGGATGGATAGAACTATCCGTCAGCGATGATACACTCTGGTGCGTGCTACCAGACGGATCAAAAGGAGTGCCCCCTCTGGATTTTGCTTCTAAAGTAACAGGGTTTCCGTCGAGTTTATCAAACTTTTCTGGCACGAGTGGCATGCGGTCTTCAGAACTGGCCAGTATGCATCCTGGCAGAGGAGAAGACGAGCTGGACCCTCTAAGTTGCCGGACTTCTGCACCCAGACTTTGGTTACCGAGGAACTTGGGTCCGGGCATCGTCTACCGTCGCTAATAAAAAGCTGATTTTAGGGTTGTTTAACAATCGAGTTTGAGATGTCCAACACCCGCAGGAAGACTAGGCTTTATTTGGAAGTAGATAGATTGTTGTGTGTCGTTGGGACAAGCTTAGTTCATTAATTAGATATGAATGTCACTTGCTAGCAACTAATGAATTGTAAATGACAATTTACCTTTTTTGTCATTCCTCGCTCGAGCCTATAAGATCAGAAAAGCTTTTCCTGATTCTGTACATAGTGCCTCGCACTTGCGGTATAATTGGTCTGGCTCAGCTTACATAAGCTGTGATTGCTGTGGTTGATTTGAAGAAGGGAGACTGTGATGGCGGGCGGTGGAGAAGCTGTAATATCAGTGACCTGTGATGAGGATAGTTTGAAGAACGTTTTGCTTGTGAAGAAAATAAAGTTTTGTGGGAGAATAGTATTCTTATATAAGTATCACAGTTACGTGGATAGTATTGTTATAAAAATAGTATAAGAATAGTATTGTTTATAAAGAAGATACAGTGCTAGGATCCACGTGGTGTGTGTAAAACACCAAACACCCAATAACTAAAAGGAGAATACGAGTCCCATCAATATAAATAGCTCACTATCTCCCTCGCTATTTTCAGGCAAATATACCGGTTCCAAAAAAAACCTGAAACACCTCACGTATATCATGGCTCAAATCATCTTAGAGCGCCCGTTGAGCCTTTATGAACACCTTTTTCGTTTAAGATCCGAGTATGGGTTCTTCAAGTCCTTCGCCCTCACTGCTACCTACTCTAAACCATTGACTCATGCGGCTTTGATTTCCAGTATCCGACAATTATTGATCGATTACCATGTTTTGACCTGCAACGTCGTCAAACAAGGGGAAGGGGCCATTATGGCGCCAGTGCCATCGATTCGCCTCGAGGACATCTTAGTAGAACACCATGATCCCAAGTATTTGACCAATGACCGTATCAACGAAACTGCTATGAAATTACTCAATGATACTGAATTTGAATTGTACGGCTCCAAACCATTGTTCAAATTGATTTTATTTGGGCCTCACAATTTATCGATTGTTTTGGAGCATACCCTTTTCGATGGGATTGTAGGCCCTTCGATGCACCAGGCAATCTTGGACTATTTATCTCGGGGAGAGAATTCGAACCTTGATCCCGAACTTTTCAATTATGCTCGTGATAAAGCCCTTATCTCCCACTCGTTACCCCCACCAATAGATGACTATATACCATGGGATGTGGATTGTTTTGGTGGAGATGAAAACCATTTCTCCAAGGTGGTTCCTGAAGGGTACACCAAGTTTAAGGGGCGGTTTCTTAATTCTAGAGATTATACTCTAGCATTTAAATTGGTTCATTTCACTGCGGAAGAATTGAAGACTATGTTGGCAGCATGCAAACTGAAGGGTGTAACATTGACTTCTTACCTTTTGTTGGTGAATTTGCTCACGTTTAGACCGGTTTTTGGGCAACACTATACTGTTACCAAAGTGGCCATGGCACTTCGAAAGTTTTTTGATAAGAGTTTGGCTCCCGATCACTATAAGCATTTTTTTGATTACCCAGACTACAAAAATATGGGTAATTCACCTAGTCTTGGTTTTGGCCACAATTTGCCTCCAATAGAGGAATTCAGCTGGGAAAAAGTCAAAGACATCAACACTAATTTGGCAAGTGCTGTTACCAATCGGAACGTTTTATCGTTATCTACAGGATTCAAAATTGCGTATAATGAATCTGCAACTGAACACTTCTTTACTAAAGATCTTGGTGGCCATAAGGCAGAAACCGTCAAGATATCCAATCTTGGGTTGGTTAAACTTCCAAACGCAGATTGGACTATCGAGGATATCATATTCTCCCAGGATGTCAGTTCTACAACTAGTGATTTAATGTTGAGTGTTGTTTCCACTCTTGCGGGCGGATTGAACATTGTGATTAGCTATATTGATAGTTCTTTCGAGGATGGCGAATATGAGAACTTTGACCACTTTATTGAACAATTCAAGACCAATGCATTGCGATTCGTTCAATGAACAAATGCAAAGTCTGTTTAATCACACACTATTAGACAAAGTTGAATCAAATTCATTCAACACTAGACAGCTGAAGAGCTCACTTAACATTCTAGTAGATATAGATAGAAATGTAGGTGCAAATTATATATTTGATAGAATTCTTTTAGTACTAGCTTTCTCTCATTCGCATATTCCAAAACTAACATGAATCATGAAATCAATCTAAGAGACCATTCGGGCCACTGGAAAAACCAAGACCGTATCAGTGCCCTCAAGCGATTCGATGAATTCACCACCGTGGACTGGGTGGAAGATGACCTTGCAAATCACAAACAATCATATTTGAAGAATAAGGCCCATCGACAATATACTTCTTTTGCATACAAAGTGTTATCAGTGGCACAAAATTGGATGGTGTTGGCACTAATGGGCATAACAATTGGTCTAATTGCCGCCTGTTTGAATATAATAACCGCCTGGCTTGCCAGTCTCCGTTTTGGGTATTGCTCTAGTGGTCTTTACTTGAACAAGTCTTTCTGTTGTTGGGGACAACAAGAAGAACAATGTACCAATTGGAAATCTTGGTCTGGATTCGAATTGGTCAATTACCTTCTTTATATTGTGGTTTCCCTATTGTTTTCTTTCTTTGCCGCTACCCTTGTGAAATCCTACTCCCCTTCAGCTGCTGGTTCTGGAATCTCGGAAATCAAGAGTATTGTATCGGGATTTGTCATGAAAGGGTTCTTGGGATGGTGGACATTGTTGATCAAGAGTATAGGTCTCCCACTAGCTATCAGTTCTGGGTTAAGTGTGGGAAAAGAGGGCCCTAGTGTTCATTATGCCGTTTGTGTGGGAAATTCAATTGCTAACCTCTTTGACAAGTACAGAAAAAGTGCTTTGAGGTCTAGGGAGTTCTTAACTGCGGCCTCAGGTGCTGGTGTGGCCGTGGCATTTGGTTCTCCAATGGGTGGAGTGTTGTTTTCCATGGAAGAAATCTCCAGTGTGTTTCAATTGTCCACAATAATGAAGACTTACTTCTGTTCTTTGGTGGCAGTGGGTACTCTAGCTTTTGTGAACCCTTTTAGGACCGGTCAATTGGTTATGTTTGAAGTGTATTACGATGCTACCTGGCACTATTTCGATATTCCTGTGTATATACTCTTGGGAATCTTTGGTGGGGTGTATGGGATTGTGGTATCAAAGCTTAATATTAAGGTGGTTTCATTCAGAAAACGGTACCTTTCTAACTTTGCGATACGAGAGGTGTTCATTTTGACACTTTTCACTGCTATTTTCTGTTACTTTAATGAGTTTTTGAGACTTGATATGACAGAGGCCATGCAAATACTATTCCATGAATGTGATTCGGCTTTTGGACACCTGATATGCTCAGCATCCACCAAGAAAGTCAACCTTGTGGGGTCTTTATTGTTTGCTACTGCATTCAGAATGTTTTTGACCATCATAACGTATGGCTGCAAAATTCCGGCTGGGATCTTTGTACCTTCCATGGCAGCAGGTGCTACTTTCGGCAGAGCTTTAGGCATAATCATGGGTTCCTTATATCAGAATCATAAAGATTCTGCTTTGTTTGCTACTTGTACTGATGGAAAATGTGTTATTCCTGGTACTTATGCGTTTTTGGGAGCAGCTGCGGCCTTGAGTGGAATAACCCACTTGACAGTAACGGTAGCGGTGATTATGTTCGAATTAACTGGTGCTTTGCGGTATATTATCCCCACCATGATTGTTGTATCCATAACCAAGCTGATAAACGATAAGTGGGGCAAAGGTGGCATAGCTGATCAGATGATAAAGTTCAACGGTCTCCCATTCATTGATCCGAAGGAAGAGTTCCGGTTCAGAACCGACGTTACCAGTGCCATGAGTATCCAGACTGTGGTGCTCCCCATCAAGACAGATAGTCCTTTCACGTTAGACAATCTCAAAAGAATTCTCGAACGGACAACCTACAGAGGATATCCGTTGGTGGAGTCAGAATTCAATCCCAAGATATACGGGTACGTCACAAGACTGGACTTGGAGTATGTGTTGGAAAATTCCGCAACGGCTGACAATAGCAGTGTGTGTAACTTCACAAAGGACACCACTGTGAACCTGGTCGATTTTTCCACCATAGTAAATCCTTCTCCCTTGTCTATTACGTCTACAACTACCTTGGAGTACGTGTTGGATGTATTTGTGAAGGTTGGGCCCAGATATATGTTGGTGGAAGAAAATGGGGTGTTGGTAGGAATGTTGACAAGGAAAGACATTTTACGGTACGAATACACGCTTCACCATGAGCTACATGGAGATGCTGAGGATAAACTACGAAATGAACAAGTAGAGGCCAAGGTGTGGGAAGTGATGATGTTAATGGGCACCAATGTAAGGAAAAACATTGGAAAGCTTTTTTATAATGACAGCGAGAGGTATTTGAATTAACATTTGATTAAGGACCAGACTTTTGAATTAGTCTGAAGTCAGAAAACCATTCGAGTTAGAATTTATCTGAATTATAACTTTTGAACTAAAAATATTTGAATTAAAATAGACAAAGATTAATGTATATTAGAAAAGAGGTGGCCGTCTATCCCTCAACTATCTCTCCACTTTCCATGATTCTTATAATCGCTATATAAAGCCTTATAAGCAACCACTCCCTGGGTATCAAGTAGCTCACTAGTCGTTTCTAATTCTCTTTGCGATAACACATCAAAGATATTGAAAATTCCCTTAACCACCAAATCATTATTGACCCTCGAATAGTTCTGACTCAAGGACAATGATATATAATTGACAAGAAGCACTGGCAAAAATTTCCGTAAATTCTTCTTGATCAAAGTTGATGCAGTCGTGAGCCTATTGTTCACAAGTTGTTTGGAAGTATTGGATGGCTCACATAAATTGCTTAGCAACCTTGCATAAGCACTTGAGCAATTAGCTTGGACTGGAAGGCTCGATTTCCAGGTCAATGGTTTGAGTAATGCAGTAAAAACATTGATAATGGAATGGTGACGAGAAGTCAATCTAAATCGATGAAACAATAAGATCTGTGATACCACTTGAGCTGAGCTTATATAGGCGACTTCTAACTCGTCGGTTTCATCCCGACGGTCTGCCAATGTGTGAGCAACTCTAGTGACAAAATTAATAACCAATTCAATAGAATACTGATTGAAGCACCAATTTATGTCCGTCAACCATACCTTTAAAAGGGTCAAAAACAGAACGATTGATTTCAAGTTGGTGGATATAGCTTCAAACCGATTGAGCATGATGGAAATGATGATCCCGAGCTTTTGTTCATCCTTTGCTTCCTTTTTAAATGTCTTGATAATGCAATTGAGAATACTGAGATAAATTTCACAGTTGGTTTCATTTATAGTGGACGTTATGGACTGCAAAACAAAGATGAAAGCATCATCGAAGTCAGCACTGGTAGATATTCTGAAGAAGTAGACTTGTAAACTATCTTCGAGCTCTGGTTGGAATAATAAAGCATACAAAGATAGGATGTGATGGAAAGAAGCTGGATCTGATATTTTCGTCAATATCTTGAAAAGAGTGAGGTTGATCTCCTTGTCGTTCAACTTCTTGGTGGATGCACCGATCTGTCTAACAATACCAACAGAGATATTGGTTTCCTCATCAATAATCATATCCAATAGTCTCAAATATTGTTTCAACTGCAATACATTAGTGATGTCTTTGGTGATGAATTTCATCAACTTCTTCAGCAATTGGCCTCTAAGCGAAGTGAGCTTTTGCTTGACGTCTTCCGGAAGAGAAGCCATGTCGGTTCTATCAATAACCAAAGCCACAGCTCGAAGTTCATTTGTCACCGACTTCGATTTCTTAACTGTTTTAGCAAATCTTTCAACACTCTGGTTCACGAACGAATTATCGGACTTTGATTGCTTTGCATAGTTATTCCAGATAATGAGAAAGATATCATCATACTCTTGATCATCCATGAGCTGAATAAGAAAGTCCATATCAGTCTCGATGGTTGATTTGAATGTGGGTTGGAGGAGTAAATGTTGCAAGACTGAAATACATCGGAATTCGGTGGCCTTGTTCACGGCCTCAGATCTTACGCTTCTCTTCATGGTTTGAGAAGGAAAGTAAGTAAGGAGAGTGATTAGCTCAGAATTGTTAGAATCTAACAACTCCTGTGTGAGGGCATTCACAACTCTTGTTTGTTCGTACAACACATCACTGTCTTTCAAAGACTCGTGCCAGTAGGAAACGTCGAAAGCCTTTAAACATGCACCAACAAAGTTTCCGAGACTCATGTCATCGAAGGTAGAATTGATCAAGACACACCATCTTTGAAGGAGAACATCAAGGGCTTGAACACTAGCCTTGCTGAGAAATGATGTGAAGAGGGAAACCACATTCTTGTCTATGATTTCCAAGTTTCCTGTGACTTCTGCTACTCTGAAAAGAGTGTAGAAGTAGAACTGGTCCGGTTCCTCCACTGCAGATATGTCAAACTTATCGACGTTCTCAGGATAGCACATAATAAGGTAGAACTTAGCTTCCCAGTTCTTAGTATTATAGAATTTTTCACTCTTGAAAACAACTTCTTCTGCTGCCAGGATTTTGTCCACGGAACAGTTAGTGAGACCCTTGGCTATGGCTCCGACCAAAGGCACGGAACCGTCTTTGGCAACATGCTCGACGACTTTATTCAACTGGGAACTGGAAAGATCATCAATAAACCCAGAAACAAGGTCGATAACCACGTCACTGCCCCACACGGGGTTGGTATTTATGTTCTCTGGCCACACCACTGTGAGAAACTCAAATAACTCCCTAGCACTGACATATGCTTTCACAAGACCGGGTAGGGATTGGAGCACTGTGTGTTCGTTTTCTTTGTTTAACAATGCAATTATCTCTATGGACTTGTCCATGGCCAAAGTGACGTCCAAATTTATGATATAGCCAATGAGGTTCCAATTCACGGAGGACTTGGTGGAGGCTGAATATACCGACTCGAAGAATTCCGTGGCTAATGGCTTCTTCAACGTGGATAATACTTCGATCAAAGACTCACCCATGTCGTAGTATTTCTGGTGCTCTGTTATGATCAAATAAACATCTTCCACTACTTTGAGGTGCTTATTACCAATGTTAGATACGATTATTTTGAATAACAAGTACACGGAGGTGGTAGGAACGTCTTGCTTCAACATTTCCTGAACGTTTTGCAATAATGACGGAATCTGGTCAGTAGTTAGTATAGATTCCACTATTATGTTGGTTATATCGATTTCACAAGACTCCAAGCTGGTGTCCATGTTTTGGATACAGCTTAAAAGTTTGGGTAGACATGTTTTGAAGAACCTGGTGGTATGTTTTTTGGATGGTGTATAGTCAATTTCATTTTTAGATAGTTCAAACAACTTTTTAGCCATGCTTGTCCACAGAATAAGAATACTGTCTTCGAGATCGGTTTGGAAAATGTTGATGAATGCAATAAAGAAGCTTAAACATGAGGACTCGTCTCCCTGAACGTCGAACCGTTGGTATATTATGGTAGTAGACTTCAATATGGTCGTAAAAAAAGTATCATGATCTGGAATATCAAAGAAGTGGGTGAATATTTTACCAAGCACCTCGAGAAACTTCACTTTTCTGCACACCCGTTGCTCAGCCTGTGTATCACGTTTGCCTTCCAACACCTTGTTAAACAATTTCCACGAATCTGTGGACAATTTCCACTCAGTAAACCTATTGTCACCAACTCTATCACAAATAAGGTCTAGTATGAACAACGAACTGTCGGGCAATTCGAATTCAAGTTTGTGGTCTAGAACATTGTTTGCTACTTGTAAGATGTCAGGGAGTGGCTCCTTGGATCTGAGGAACTTCGTCAAGGTTTCGGTGTTTCGTATGCTCTGCATCACTGATCTTGTTTTGAAAATTCGCATCTGAGATGAGATGAGCAGAAAGGAAGTAGGGTGAGTGGTGACCCGATAAAGAGACGAGATGAAGAGTGGAGTGAGAGATAAAGAGATGAGTGAGAGGTTAGACAATAACAGGATAAAGAGGCGAGAAGAGACGAGAGTAGGATAAACAGGCAAGCGAAGAGAAAATCAAGGCACACAGAACAGTTATTCCAAATAATATATTAGTATACAATATGATCAGATTAATAAGGTTTCAATCTTGTCCTTGATGGAGTAGATCTGGTTCTTGATGGCAGAAGCATCGTTAGTGGTGACAGAAGCAGCAATCACTGGTCTAGAAACACCACAAGCTCTACCTAAGGCAGTCTTAGAAGGAACAAACACATATGGAACGTTCTTGTCTTCACACAACAAAGGCAAATGCAATAAGATTTCAATAGGCTCGGTATCAGCAGCCATGATGATGAACTCAGAAATACCTCTGTTCAAAGTTTTAGTGGCTTCGTTAGCACCTTTCTTCAATTGTCTCAAGTTTTGAGATTGTTGGACAACATCCAAGATTTGTTGAGTTAAACCAGAATCAGCTAATGGGAAAGCTTTTGGGTTTGGGGCAGACATCTTTGTATTAATTTCTTTGGTTCCTTGCAATAGCTCACCTAAAGTATTGAAAAAATTTTTAAAAAGTTATCGCATCGCAAATATACAGCGAGAAATGTCGTACCTGGTGGCATTGGAGATCGTTTGTTGGACCCAGTACGACATTATGTGTGCGACCTTTCCTCCCGGTCTGAAATATTCTTAATCTCACGGTTCAATTTATCATGAAATTTCGCATTCCTGCTTATAGGAGTTTACCGAATTTTTATCATTTTCTTCCAAAATTGAAAGTCAGAGATATATATCCCTTTTTTATCTAGGTTATCACAAACTAATTTTCAGGGTTAATCAATTGCAAATATTTCAATAATGTCTGATTTATGGTATGTACCAAATATCCATATGCACTAGACTCCACAATTTAAACCGGAATCCGGAAGTTTGACGTTTTGTCGTCGACCCTTGAGCCATGTCAACGAAAACCATTAATACCCGTTTCACCAGTCGAGATGTGCACAAAAAGACTGGTTCTGGGTCTCTCATACATGACTCCAGGGTCTTGTACTTTTTTTATCAATATCTGGGGTAAATTGACCCATTCGACACAGGTTACCATTGGAGTAGTGTCTTCAAGTTTATTATACTAACAAGTTGTCTGTAGTCCAGTTTATGCTCCTTTCTTTGGATCAATGGGATGTGCCGCCGCCATCATCTTTACCTGTTTCGGTGCCTCATACGGTACTGCTAAATCTGGTGTTGGTATTTGTGCCACCTGTGTTTTAAGACCTGACTTATTGGTGAGAAATATTGTTCCAGTTATCATGGCCGGTATTATCGCTATTTATGGATTGGTTGTGTCTGTGTTGGTGTCTGATTCCTTAAAACAAAAACAAGCGTTATACACCGGATTCATCCAATTAGGTGCTGGTTTATCAGTCGGATTATCTGGTTTAGCAGCTGGTTTCGCTATTGGGATTGTGGGTGATGCTGGTGTTAGAGGTACTGCTCAACAACCAAGATTATTCGTTGGTATGATTTTGATTTTGATTTTCGCCGAAGTGTTGGGTTTGTATGGTTTGATTGTTGCTTTATTGTTAAATTCTAGAGCTGAACAAGATGTTACCTGTTAAATGTGTTTTGGTCAATAAAGTCTAAAAGTTCAAACAATTACTAGATTCTTCACTTCTTGAGATTAATTCTCTATTTATGCAATCAGCTATACATCTAATTTTGTTCTATAAAGCAAATAAAAGAGTCATCATAAATTTTTCACATACACTTTTCCAACTTTTTCAACTATCAAATTCCTTAAAAATCGAATTAAATCCTCTGTAGTTTCTGGTATTATTAAACCTCTATCTTTCATTATTTGTCTCCAATCATATGGTTGTACTTTCTCTTCGAAATTGCTGATTGAGTATTTGTATAATTCATCAGCTTTGGCCTTATCTTCGGGTTTAGTATGAGCTTCAAAATTATCAATAAGCTCAATAACCACTATTAAATCGGGTATTTGAAATCGGTACCGACTATTGATGAGGAATTGGGTTAATTGTGCCAATAGTAATGGGTAAAACCGTTTGGGTAAGTGGATGAACTCAAGAAGATGAATAATTCTCGATATCTTAGATTTAGCCAAGATTGTGTCGGGAGCCGTTGTTTCTGTCGATAAGGATGCGAAATACTCAAATAAAACGGCGTATGGGGATAAACACTGCTTTATAACGGGATGCACATCGAAATCGGCACCAACTCGATGAGTGACTATGTTGTTGATCAATTCGTCATTGATTGGTCGGTTGTTAACCAAACTATCCTGAAAAATTAAGTCCCAAACAATATGATGAACTTCTTTCATGCCCTTTTCACTGGTTTCTTGTAAGTCATCCTCTCCATTGTAGCAATTGATCAACATATTCAATGCCTCATAAAGATATCCTTCTTTTAAAGATTTGGTCCCGTAAAGTCTGTATAACTCACTGGCTGTAGTTACCAACCCTAATTTTGCACAAATGGTCAAACACCATTCCAAATCATCATTGGTAGCACAATTATATTTTGGAAGAAACTCCTCAATGGTTTTTTTATTATTGTTCAACGACAGTTGACTACTGATAACCGTCTCGTTCAACAATAGCCCAATGCCGATGGGGACTAGGTTATGGGTGTTCAAACATTGAAAAGCAAATTTTGTGAGCAAATACTCCGAGATTGTTCTACCTTTCATCAACTTCTTAAGACTTTGTTGTTCATCAAGATTATAATATACGGTAAGTAAACGTTTGACTTCGAGTAATCTGGACACCAACGCCGATGTGCAACTATCAGCTTCATCAATTTTTGTCAACACATGCAAAAAATTACTTTCCAAAACATCGAGAAATGTCTTTTCCGTTGACTTGAGTATATCAGAGCTGCCAATGAGCAATGGAGGTTTTTCTTTTAATGACACATCAAGATATTCTTGGTAAATGGATTCGTCATCTCTGATCTGATATAAGGAAAGACACGTGAAAATCTCGTACCATGAACTACAGTAATTGGCTATAGTTTTGGGTAATCCTGTCATAATATATGTCAAATCATGGATTTGTTCCAACAACATCAAATTTTCAGGTTGTTTGATCAACTCTTTGAATTTATGAAACACATCCCGAAATTCACAACATGACAATTTCCAGTGGGAAAATTTGTCTCTCAAAGACATGCTATTGTAACTCTCCAATAAGCTGATAAAATCTTCGATCACCTGAAATAACTGATTGTCATCTTCTTGTAACTCCTCAAACCCACTATTTCTTATAGCATTAATTGCCTGGTCCAATAGTCCCCGGATTATAAGCTTGCTGATTAACTTATTCCAAAAAAACGGATGACGGAAAGGTTTTGTATTGTTGATCATTATTTCTTCCACTAACTCTTGCTCAGGTTGAGGGTCAAATCTATTCACCCATTTCAACAATAATTGGGGTCTCAAGTTGATTTTGGAGTAGAAAACATTGGCCTGTAAGCAATCTAGTATGTTCAAAGTGCACTCATAAAGTTCTATATCCTCGTAGTCTATGTCCCTCAAGGCATTAATAAACTGATTCAATTCTTCCACAGTCTTGAAAAATGCATCATTAATTTGTTCATTTGCCCTCCTCATGGTTTTTTCTTTATGCCCCACACTATCAGTTGTTATCACTCCCATGGGTTCGTCCTCGAATTCAGAATCAAATAACTTAATATCTAAATCATTCAAGCTTTCCACTATTTTATATAGCCCATTAGCATACTTGGTGTATGCAATTGAAAATCCATCAGTATTTTCCAAGGATGTCTTATATTGCTTAGAGTTGAAATGAAACTCTAATGTCTTTTCGGAACTCAACCACTCCTTTAATACCACTGGTTCAGATTCCTCGAATTCCATCGACGGAATCGATGATTGAGAAATCGATTCCACATCGGAGGATGTTTCGCCTATTTCAAGCATTTCGATGTCATCAAAGCCTTTGCGAAACAATGGTTCGGTGGTGGCACTCATCTTATTATCTTGGTTATGTAGTTTGTTGATCTCTATATGGCAAGCGTATATAACGAGTCTCTTGTTTTTTTTTTCATGTATATCGCGAAATCGGATGCAAAACTTTATTAAATTATATGTACTGAGCTTCAAATACGAATCTCTGTAACAATGCTCGATTATTGTAACACGTCTTGAGGCTCCTATTCATATTTAGAACTTCCTCGGCAAACTCCTCCGAGCTGTGTTGTTCACGGACCACAGCATCTCGTTCTAGCCAAGATTGGATCAATGTCAAGTCAAGTACACCTTTTTGGTCCTTCGAAATAAAGTTCCCGTTCTCCTCTTGCTGAAACATCTTTCTGCCTTTTTTGGATGTATACTTGGCTAGCTTGTCCCTTTTGTTCGTTTGGTGAATATCTGAAATGCTGGACTTGAATAGAATGATTTCTTGACAACAGGTTATAATTATATCTTCTAGTTCCTCGTCAATATCTGTCAACTCACTTAGGGTGTAAATGGCCCCAGTTACGGTGCCAATGACCGCTTTTGGTTTCATTATTGGTTCTGATTGAGTGAACCCGTCAAAACAAGAACTAAAGTCTTGTGCTTTTGCGGGCTCTGTCAACGCATTCAATACGTTGATATGATCTCCAATATTGAACGACATTACTTCTTCAAATGACACAAGTCCTTTGTCTCCCTCTTGTCTTTCTGCAGACATCCGGACCCCTAGGAGGTTCCCCACCAAGTCTGAAACCACTATCAAATCTCCTTCCTCGTCCTTCAAGCACACCAATCCTGTTAAGAATGTTGCTTGGGTGTACTGAGCAATAGAACCTCTATCAAAGGTGTATGTGCCATCACCTTTCTGGAGCATAGACCCGGTGGTGATTCCTGTCATTACATCCGCTAAGACGACAGTCTTACCTGCCACTGCAGAAGAAACTGAGTATACTGCTGATGGGTACACACTATCCAGATTCACGGTCCAATCAAGAAGTGATAATGGCTTAGCAATGAAATTCATTGATCCCAGAACTATGTAACTGTTTGTTTCTCTATCCAACACCTTTATCGAGTAAGGTTCTAACTTCGACGGATTAATTATCCCACTAACCCTGCATGTAGGTAACTGAACAATTTTGTTATTCTTTAGGACAAATACCATAAGAAGCTTGTTTATGTCTTCAGAATTGCACACAGCAACAATGTGGATCGATTCATCATCCTCCATAGTCATTTCCACATCATCTGTTTCTAACTGACATATGTCCATTATTTCAATGGGCTCAGTATCTGAAAATTGTAGGACATGCAATGGTTTCATGCTATTTACATCAACTACCTGGAGGAAAGAGTTCCTGACATATTCGCTGGTGCTTTCCACAAAAATGTTCTTTGATTTCAACACAACAGCAACATCTCCAAGGGTGATGGATCTATGATTCAAACAATTGGAAAATAAAACGTCTTTGGTGGGATTCATAGCTTTGAAGGAGTAAATGAAAACCTCATGTGTATGGCCCAAGACGGCTATCTTGTCATTGAAGAAAGTTATATCAGTGATGTCCAAATCGGTGCCAATATTCAAATTGAACAATTTGTTGAATTCTAAAACCCTGTTTGTGTACAAGCCAAACACATCTTTCTTATTAAACAAGAAAATACGTTGGCTTTTGCTCTTGCTAAACTTGTAAGGTAGCCCATCGAGGTGGGAGAAGTTTGTCTTATGGGGCTCCTTTCTACTTGTCCTGAAGTTGATATCAACTTGTACAAGATCGTTATTTGAAGTGATAAATAAAAGCCACACAGTGCTCGAATTAACGTCCGCATCATAGCTCAAACAACAAGATGTGATAGGGACTCCCCCAGGAGCTAGATGGTCGTGTGTTACTAGCTCTTTCTCCTCTGGTGACGTCAGATATAGCTCATATGAGCCATTCCAGAACGACACCAACACCAAGTGTTCTTGTCCAAACACACCCACAAAATCAACGTCCGACACGTCGGCATCCGTTTTGAGTCTTATCGTATGTAGCAACACTTCGGAGTATATATACAAAGTGTTCTGGTCATCCAATACAACAAATTCGGTGGCAGTTATAGCCTTACATTTGGTGATCGTACACCCGTGCACGACAATTCCATTCATTGAGATCCCGGTTCCACTCACCTCAAGTAAGGACTCTTCATCTCTGCGTACTAGCATAGCTTTTGTGTCTGTGTTTTGTAAAAGCTTGATGGAGTTGTCTTCGTTGACACAGCAAATCTGTACTTGTTCTCCATTAACATCTAGTACCCTTAATAAAGAGGAGTCACCATCACTTCCGCATTCTGAGATGCTACTTCCCTGAACCATACAGTGGAAAGATGTGACAAGTTCCAAGTAAATGTCTTTACTGGAAACCTTTCTAAATTCACCACTCTCATAACCTCCTTGACAAACGAGCAAGCTGTTCGAGATATTGTTTTCCTGAGGCTGGATATCAAGAATGGGAGGCGATGAGGAAAAGAACTTAACAATATTAATATAAGGCTGTTGAGGACACACTTGGAACAACACCGACTGGGAAAATTTGGAAGTAGCAAAGAACAATCCTTCATTGATATGATGAATAGCGGTAGGAATGGTAGAAAGCCCCAACTTTATGAAAGAAAGTGAGTTCATTTGTAATGCTGTGGATGCCTTCTTTTTCAGGTCAAGATATAACATGAAAGTCACACCTTTGTTGTCTATAAGTAAAGTCCTTTTTTCATCAATGATTATATGACAATGGAATGCTGAATCACCTCTGTCATCCAATCCCAGCAACTTCTTCGTTATGGCTAAATTGGACGAGCTACATGAAAGGTGATTATCGGTATTGTCCTCAGATAAATCAAGTAGTTTGATTTCCGGACTGGGGAAGTAAAAAAGGAAGCTGTTGGTAAGGGTTAACACCCCTCCTACAGGGGGACTAATGATACTGGTGGGAGCATCATCGAATTCAGCAAACTGTTTTAAAAGGGTGAGCTTCTTATTGGCTAAATTGAACTGGTGATACCGAAGGGAATAATTGAAATTATAGTCTCTGTAAAGCACAGCAATCACTCTTTTTTTGGAGTCTTGATCAAACCCCTTTACAATGGTGATATCCTGGGTTACTATCGCCCCAACTGAAAACGTGAACACTTCAAAAAGCTCCTCTTTGTGGAATTTTCTCTTGGATCTGTTGGTGCCTTGTCCCATTTGGGGCTTTTCCCATTTGGGGTTTATAACAAATGCCTGGACGAACCCTTCAAAAAAAAATACCAAAAAGAACCTGGGTTCCGCTGCCGGATCCACCACTATCTTAGGAGACGTATCAACTGGCAGTTTCTGCTCACAACCATCAAAAGTAACAGAATCTAAAATGACAAATTTCTTCTCCTGTGCGTCGTACCATAGCATCAATAGCACATTTGACTCCGTGAGCAAAAGCAATATCTCCCTATCGAATTTAGCGTGCTTGAACTTTTCCATATGCACTATGGGATCCTCAATTGTCAATGTCTCCACCACTTTCAACCCCAGATGGGGAGAAACCATCAGAAACTCTAGTCGAGTCAATTTATTCAAGACTAGGCACGGCACCCAAGGATCAAATATTCGAGCATACACCGACCCCAAAATCGCATTGGGCGGTCTCACTTCCGTCAAAACATGAACCATGACGTATATTTGAAACGATCTATCGTCTTTATAGATTATATTTAAATGGTTGCAAGCGCGATAAATTGCTGGTAAACATTTGTGAGGTTTGTGGCTGTAACTTGTCATTATCTGAGCTTTGTTAATTTTACAGGTGCCAATTTAACTTATATATGAAACAAGTGTTCCCGGAATGGAACGACAGCTGTCACTAAATCGGTACGGACTAAGTATAGAGACGCCACCTCAGGTCATAAATACGAACAAACTTGACTCAAGTCCTGGTATCCCAGAATCAACGTCACAATGGAAATTGTTTGACTTGCTACGAATTTCCCCGTCTCCAAAGAAACCATCTCCAATCCCAACAAAAGAACCCGAAAGTGAAACAATTGTGTCAAATTGCACTTGTTGCAGTACTGTTTTATCGTACCCCCACGATTCGTCAAAGTTCAAATGTTCTGTGTGTCACACCACAAATATACTCCTGGACTGTAAGTTATTCTTTGCGTCGGACTCACAAGCAACTCCACATTCATTATCCCTAAAATACGTGGAAAAGGTAGTGGGGAAGTGCTTGACTGATGCTAGCGAGAATAGAGAGAAGACCCTCCATGAAGTGTTTGATCCACTATCCAAATATCTATATAATGCATTCAGGAGCCATAACTGCCTCAACAGCTCCTTCAAGATCAAAAAAAACAGCAAGAAAGTCCACTACTCCACCTCCAACATTTTGTATGAAGATGTGATATCAATGTTCAATATTCTAACGAAACTTCCCACAAAAAGACCGTTGTTCAGTGCCTTACAGGGTAGTTTAGCGTTGTTAAAACGCCTTCCTACTGATTTGGGAGATGATGCCAGAAATTACTGCTGGTTATTAATCCTATTGGAAATTCCGTTTCTATCGCATGCACTAACCCATTATGAGGATAAACCCAATTCTAACAATATGATTGACGTCAAGGAAGTTAAGGCGTTATCATACGAGATCGTGAAGCGACTCCTAGGTATTCTTTCAAACATTGGATCTGTCGGGGTGAAAAATTATGTGGTAAGTTGGATATCCAAGTACTCCCAAGCCAGTTTCGTTTCCAAGGTGGATTTGATAAACGTTTATATATCTTTCCACTTGAAGAAATACTATTACATGGCAAACAACCCGGACAGGTCTCGAAGGAATAGTGGCCCCGCCAATGTTGATCTGGAATACTTTGACCATGCTCAATTGAAAACAGAACCCCATGAACTGGATCTGCCTTCGAATGCATTTAGTTTAAGGAAATCCACTTCCCAAAGAACCGCAAATGGATCTTCAAAGGTCAAAATTTATCAATACGGACTTGATTGGCATTTGACCACTGCATCTGTGGTGTTGAGATATTTTATTGAAGCTAATGTTATAAGAGCAGATGGTTTGGGGGCTTACATTTTTTACAACTCATTGGCAGATTATGTGAATTTGAAAATGGACTTTGACTCTTGGATAAGCAATAAGAGGTTTAGAGACCAAAAACCAAGTGATACCCCCGATCTTCTGGTAGTTATAGACTACATCAACGGGACTCAAAATTCTTATAGCAATGCTGCAACTTTTTTCTTTTGCAAATATCCATTCTTGATTACATTAGGAAGTAAAATCTCGATTTTGGATTACGAGGCCAAAAGGGTCATGGAAAGGAAAGCAGAGGAGGCTTTCATCAACTCATTAGACAAAAGAATTCCCATTGACGTGTACTTTAGAGTGAAAGTAAGAAGAAGTAACATTGTTCAAGATTCCTTAAATAGCATCAGAACAAATCAACAGAACTTGAAAAAGAGTTTAAAAGTGCAATTTCTAGGTGAAGCAGGTATTGATGCTGGTGGACTAAGAAAAGAATGGTTCTTATTATTAACCAAATCCATTTTCCATCCCCAAACTGGAGTGTTGGTGAATATAGAGGAATCAAACTACCATTGGTTCAATTTGGTTCCAATTGATATGTCAGAAATATATTATTTGTTTGGAGCCGTCTTAGGTTTGGCCATTTACAATTCAACCATTCTAGAACTCAATTTTCCAACTGCATTCTACAAAATGTTATTAGGCATGCCTTTGGGTTTTAGTGATTTTCAGCAGTTGTACCCCACCGTTTCCAAAAACCTATTTAAACTCAAGACCCTTTCTGCAGTGGAATTGGATTCGCTAGAGTTGACGTTTGAAATCACATTACAAGATCTTTTTGGAAAAACAACAATCAGGGAATTGGTTGCTGATGGCAGAACCATCAAAGTTAACATGGCTAATAGAGATTTTTACATCGAGAAGTACGCCAAATTCCACTTGGTGGATGGTATTTCTGAACAGATCAATACTTTTTTGAAAGGATTCAGTTCTGTCACAAACGGTAATGGATTATCGTTGTTTTCGCCCGAGGAAATCGAACTTCTTATCTGTGGAAACGAAGAAGGCAAGCTCGATATCGACGTCTTAAAGTCTATAACCAAGTATGTCGGATGGAAAAAGGATCCGCAGGCTATTGAGTGGTTTTGGGACCACCTTAAAGACCTAACTTATGCAAACCAAAAGCAATTTCTAACATTTGTCAGTGGTAGTGATAGAATTCCTGCTACGGGCATACAAAATATGAATTTCACCATCAAGCGTATTGGAGGTGATAGTGACAGGTTGCCAGTAGCACACACTTGTTTCAACGAATTGGACTTGTACGATTATGCAACAGAGGCGAAACTAAAGGGTAAATTGGACATGGCAGTCCACGGGTCGAGTGGGTTCGGTATTAAATGAAGAAAAGAATGGGTAAACATGGAAAAGATAGGTTCAAAAACCAGCAGAAAATTTTGCAACTTATTTGATTTTGTATAGTAATATACATTACTAAAGCCAATCAGACAAATTGGTTTATACACGCCTCTTTTATTTTTGAAAGCCAAAGTTAGCCAATGAGAGGAACTGAAAAGACAATTTTCTCAAGTTTTCAAAGTAAAATAAGAATCAAAAGTTTTTCACAACTAAAGAAATCAAAGCAAAATGTTATCAAGAAGTTTTAAAACTGGGTTATCCCTCAAGAATTCAATGAGAAGCTTGTCTTCTACTTCTAAGATGTTGTCCAGTTATGATCAACCCGATTTCTCCAACTATTTACACGACAGAAATGAAAACACCAACAGAAACTTCTCATATTTTATGGTCGGTTCTATGGGTTTGTTATCCGCTGCCGGTGCCAAGTCCACCGTTGAAACATTCTTATACTCCATGGCTGCCACCGCAGATGTGTTGGCTATGGCTAAAGTGGAAGTCAAATTGGGTGCTATCCCAGAAGGAAAGAATGTTCTTGTTAAATGGCAAGGTAAACCAGTGTTCATTAGACACAGAACTGCTGCTGAAATCGAAGAAGCCAACCAAGTGGATATTTCCACTTTAAGAGACCCTCAAAATGATGCTGACCGTGTCAAGAAACCAGAATGGTTAATCATGTTGGGTATCTGTACTCATTTAGGTTGTGTGCCTATCGGTGAATCTGGTGATTTTGGTGGATGGTTCTGCCCATGTCATGGTTCCCATTACGATATATCTGGTAGAATCAGAAAAGGACCAGCTCCATTAAACTTGGAAATTCCAGATTATGAATTCGGTGAAGAAGAAAACTTGATTGTTGGTTAAACTTAAAAGTCATGGAAATTACAGGAAGGGGAAACTTGAACAAACCGAACATCTATTTTATTATCTCAGCATCGATACAATTATTACTTTTCTTCTTTTGGACTAGAACGTTGTAAAAGAAGAAATAATTCAGTATAATTATTTAAAGAATAAAAAAATGATAAAATATACATTATAATGCATTACTTGTGGGCATTCTTTTGTAGAATTTCTTCTAATTCATCCGGTAAGGTTTTCCATAATTGGCTGTTCCAATCAGTCTTGATTTCCTTAATCGTTAACCCATCTTTGTATTTTTCTAACTCTTTCATGTCGAATTTAGCCTTGAACGGGCCAAGCAGGTCGTAAAACTTTTTACCCAAGTCTTGCTGTGGTAGATTTCTGGGTAAATATTCACTGAAGTAGTGTAATCGATAAAACACACTCCAGTGCAAATGCATATTTGGTGGTAACTTTCGGGGTCTGCCAAAATTTGGAATGTAAATTCGTTTCCATTCACCATTTGCATCTTCTATCTTTATACCAATTGGAAGTAGCTCAATTACCCACCAAAAGATGGTCAGAAGGTAACTGGATGATCCTGATCTATATTTACCAGGTATTATGTGATCAGGCAACATTTCATAAGGCTTATCGATTTTATGCCTTTCAGAAGTGAAATCCAACAAATCGTGACTATACGCCAAAAAGCTATTGGTGATTGGGTATAATTCGTTAAACTGGCTTATTGCACCAGATTTAAAACCAATTCCAAATTTGACAGCGTATGAAATCATCCACCTTAAAGAAATATTCGATAAACACTGATCAGTGCCATTATCTTGCCAGCCTCCTCCAACGTCACCATGGTTACCGGGAAATGCAACCTCTTTGATATCCTGACAATGGCAGTCATCATCAATTCGTTTCGCTGGGGCTCTGCCACAAAGCTTATTGAATAAATCACTGATCCCACTCAAGTAATGAACACTTTTAGTGACAAAACTGATATTATCATTATCATCACATTCATAATCCAAATCTGTTAAGTGAGGGTAATAACTGTAAGGCTGAAGCAACACCTGCTTAAATTTCCCTCTCCTTTCGTCTAAGCTCACTGCGTGTCTCACATGGTCCACTATAGAGCTTCTGCTGGTATAAGGAAACATTCTGTCCCGTATTAGCCCCACCGAATTGACTGAGTCGAACAATCCCATAAAATGGATCTTTATCTGTGACCTACAAAAGGTACTCCTGAATTCACTGACCAAAGAGGCTGAATAATACTCTTGTGGAGGCTGACCTGCATTTTCCCAGTTAGCATAGATATCCCACGCACTAGACACCATATCTTCTAGCCCAATGTTGAGAAGGCCTACGCTCTCTAGCATTCCTACTAATATTCTAGCAGCAAAACTTCCCCGACTTAAAGCAGTTAGTATAGGCATTCAAGGCCCAGTTATGGTATCACTTACCTGAACCCAATCAAGCAGATTTTGTCTCCTTCTTTATAGAATCTCATCAAGAATATGTATGCTGCTTTTACATGTACTTCAAAGCTGAATGCAAATACCGAATCAATTTGTCTATCAAATTTTCTAAGAAATCTGCCAATAAAATTCCGGGGATCATGATCGTTCAAAGCGGCTCCGAACTTCACCCCCACACCTGGCTGATAGTAGCAAATTTGATTGGTACTGTCTTTATCCAACAATGTAAAGAACTTTAACGCATTTGAGAACGGAAGATACCCGAATTCGTTTTGGGTTCCATCCAAACAAAGAACCAACGTCATAGGGGTATCACTTCGTCTTTCTGCCGTATCCGGATTCATTGAATGGCCATTGTAGTACACTCCTGGCGGAAACTTAGTCTTCGTCATTATAGTTTTAGCAGCCACAAATCATAGATGCGAAAATGACAAAATAAAGGTGAATTATAAATGAGATAACATTTTCGAAGACCAATGAAAAAGGGATCATATAAGGATTAAAAAGGGAATTCATTTAAGCGTTTTCTGCTCACAAATATATAAATACAAAATCGTCAATGTCATGGTATCAATGGTTGTAACTGGTCTTCGTTTCCTGGAATGGGTTTTTTGTTTCCATCACTTGGTAGCCCGCAGGCTCATATCTATATGAATGATCGTCAAAAGCGGCATGACTTTCACGAGTTGGGTTATAGCTTCTGTCAAACGGCGGATTCACCGGTTGATAAACTGGCTGTTGTTGAGGAGCATACATATGGGGGTTTTCATAAGCAAGTTGCTTTTCGTTAGGCTGTTTTCTAGACACATTTCTACAGCAACAACAACACAAAGCTTCGAGGCACGAAAACCCAAGACACAAGCACCTCACCACGGTGGAAATGACCCAAAGCACCACAAGACCTCCTAACACGATTAGAACTATTGCAACCACTTTACAGGTGGTGTTATCCATACACGTATCCCATGATTTAAATGCTTCGGCAGTGGAAGTGACCTTATCGGCAAGGTCTCTTTTGAAAAGAGCAGAAGGGCATATACCAGTTTGAGGAATAAACATTTTACAAAAACAAGTTATGGGGATGTGGGCAGTTATTTATATTTATGCTAACAAAATGTTTCAAATTGTGAATGTTCAAATTGATCAAAACACGGCAGTGTCGCAGGAGTGAGGAAATTTCAAGCCCCTGCTAATTTTAGATGCGTAAACCGTTTAATCATTTATTTCAAGATTCTACTGCCACCTTTTTTTAAGGGGTCACAAAAGTTCCTCAATGGTTGTAACACACGACCAGTAACAAATTTTAACTTCCAGTTGGGTCACCTTACGGGTTATAGTGATGGGTTTCCGAACAGCCATGTTCACTATTAGGTTCATTTTTTTTCCAAGGTTTGCATACTCACCAAGAGCATCCTCCGCCTCTTTTATGCCTAGAAATTGACACTTTTCTTCATCTGTATGAAATTCAAGTTCAAGGTATTCCGAATTGACGCTCTTTATATCTTCAAGTAAGTACATTTGGAAATTCGAAAGTTTAAGGGTCCGGTGATGAGGCTTTATCATAAATTCGTCCACTGGTAATCGCATGCGGAGAAATCCAGTTATCTCAAAAGTGGTATTCATATTTATGTCATCCAAAGTGGCAGGAAGTGATTTGAGCAGGTCGATGGTTACTCTGTTCACGAGGAAAGCGTTGAAGTTATCATTCAACAAAGGTTTTGCAGCTTGTTGCGAATTGCTTTGGCTGAAAACATCGATACTAGAACGGGAGTTTGATAGTATATTCTCGGCCAATTTATTCAGTGTCTGGGACTCGTTTGAAGTATCATTGGGTAGTGCAGATGTTTGTGGTACCTGTGGCTGACTACCTTTGCTGCTGATCTTATCGGCAGAAGGGTAACTGCGCTGTTCATCTTCGTAAGACTGGGTGTCCGGTTGACGTTGGAATGCCAAAGTGGTCCCCGTAGGCACCTTGGCGGATTTGAAAAAGTTCAATTGACTGATTTCTTCAATCTTACGTTTTCGAACTTTTTCTTTGTCTTCGGACAACTTTCTGAACTGAATCTTGACGTTATTCTTCAACTCCGTAGACGCGTGTTTTTCAAACCTTTGATACAACATCCGAAAGTCCAGTGAATTCTCGAAGTTGTCTATAATCTTAACATTCTCAATGTCCTGCAATGAGCCAAATCGATGTTGGTTTGTGTAAATAGATTGAAACTTTAATTGAAAAAAATATCCCTTTTTGTGTACCTTATCAGATGGTTGTCCAACGATAGCCAGTAAGAAATGGAACACACCCGGTGGGCAAGTAATAGCAAATAAGTAAGACTCATCCAAAACATTAGTTTCTGTCAAATCAAAGTGGTTTTTCCACAATCTGACACCCTTTACTTCTACTTCTGTGAAATCAGTAACAATTAGAACTCCAGACCCATCTGGATTTTCTTGAAGTCCTAGACAGTATACAGGCAATTCCCCGAACACCTCGGCGTTCTTCATCTTGCCAGAGTTCTTGTATTTTCTTTGTATTTCATTAAGTGAGCCGACTGGTAGAAGCATCGTAAGTATTTATTTATTTCGCGTCTCATTATATTTATGCCACCAAAGATTAGTAGGAGGATTAAAGTGTCCTTGAATCAAAAACAAGAGTCAAAAAAGGTGAAGCTTGAGACCAGTGAGGAATTTTTGGACCAAGGTACTATAGATGAAGAATCGGGCGACAGATGGCTTGGATCGGATTTGGCCAAAAGTTTGAGATTCTATCAAAAAGCTTATGACTGCTATATCACAGCTCTGACTAAACCCATCGAAGACCCCCAAATGAAGCTAGATATCTATTATAATAGCTCGCGGTTGCTTTTACATGTTTACAATCATTATTTTCAAACGGATGGGGTAGACGTGAGGGACTTGGCGAATATAGATGAAGTAACATTAAGTCCACAGTCAGTGATCCAGAATTTACCGGTGATTGTGCAGTGTCATGAACAGGTCATTGATTTGGCCAAGCAATTGAAACTTGAGCCTCCGACAGACTTATTGTACAACTTGGGAATAGTGTATACGCAAGTTATCGAAGAGGCCAGTATTACTGATGGTGAATCATTTGAAGTTCTTCGGTTAGGAACTAAGACGCAGGCTGTTTTTCAACAAGTGCTAGACCTTCAGGTTTCTCACTTACAAGCTTTTGTGAGAGAAATCGATGAAATAGGGCAAGAACAAGATGCTGTTCCGGTTTCTGGCCCTGCTCAACAAACTGCAATAGGAGAAGAAGTGATACAACCACCGGATGTGTTTGAAACTATCCTTTCATGCTTCAAATTGTGCCATGCCTTGCTTCAAGCTGTGGATGATCCCAGCACGCTTTCAGACTTTAAAGATGTGGTTATCCCATTTACAGTTAAATGTGATGCAGTTGCAGCGGAATTGATAGGGTCTTTTGCAGAAAATAATAATTCCAAGACAGAATTCTTATCTTCCATAACCCTGGCACAGCTACAAGAGTACGATCTTTCCAAAACATTCATTGAAGGTTTATTATGCAATGACTTAAATCAAATAGTGTCTATTTGGAGCCAAGCTCCAGAAGTGCCAGAGAAATATTTACAGACAAGTGATAATATTCAAGAATTCTTGGACCGAAATGATATCCACGTTTCCGCATGTATCCAGTCCAATAACACAGATATGATTGAGGGGTTCTGGAAATCACTTACGTTGATGACCAACAATTTAAAAAAGGCACAAGAAATGTTGACAGAGAAAAAACTACATCTTTCAAAACTGGGAGGTGATAACCTCGGGACCTTGGTGGCGCAACTAAGCAAAATCATGACAGAAAGAAGTGACATTGATCTTCAACGGAGCCAGCTTAACTATGATCAAGCTATAAAGGGGAAGCAGGTATTGGTGCAGAACTGTAAAGTGTTTCTCAAGAATGCCATGAACACAGCCAATATTTCGGGGGGGTTACGAGAAAGAGTAACAGAGAAAAATACTAGGAACCGAAGGCGAGTGGAGGCAGTTTTGCGGTTAAGTATTCTAGAAGGGAAAACTGCTATCGAACTAGACAATATCTTGGGAAGACAAACCTGGACCCGGGAATTACCTAATCTTATCAAGCTTGAGTATTTCAGCGAGTATGGAATTAATCAAATAATGGCTTGAGAGTGAAAATGGGTTGATAACCTACTAGACAATTTATAAGTGTTTATTAATATACATAATTGTTATACCGCTCCAATATCCCATTCCAAATAAATACCGTTCTAATTTTGTTGATTTCTTCCCTGTCACAACAATGAGTCTACAAAAGAATCCACCGGTCCATCCATGGGAACGTCTGTCACATTCACTACCGGTATATCAGCTATGTAGTCCTCATCTGTGGGTTGACAAGTAGTAGCATCGAATAAGGAGCTATGGATGTATTGCAAATTCAACGTTCGCGACCTCGACGAGTCCATTATAACTGAAAACACGTTCACCTTCAACATGTATAAAAAGTACAGTAGCTTCATTGATTAATGTGGAACATAGAAGTATCTCTTTGCTTAATTTTAATGACACAGAATTTTACGCATGTTTCACGGTAGAGGCACGGAGAATTGGTATTTTTCGGTAGAGACACGAAAGTGCATATGCTAATAATGCCAACGCTATTGCATGTTGGTGCTTTGCAGAGTATTCAAAGTTTTATCTCTAATATATTCACACGATTCTATTTACAATGTAACCCACCAGTTTATCTGATCAATTTGTCGAAAGCAGGGATCAAACTCTGCGCCAATGCAAAGGAGAACACCAACTTAGGACCAGTAGTTAACAACTTAGGAGTCAATCCTTTGAAGAAACTGCTGAAGCCTTCGTTTTTTGCCATATTCTTTAAGATAGTAAAACCAGATTCTGGGTTGTCAAAGTTTTTGTTTTGAATTCTGGTTTTAATCACATCCAAAGGAGCTGACACAATTAAAGAAGCGGAAGCACCAAAGATAGAGGTAACAAAATTCTGCCCCCAAGTAGCTTTAGATTGGTCGTTCAATCCGAAGATATACTCTTTAGCAAAGGAATTACCACCAAACAATGCAAATGAACCTGGACAGTTTCTAGCAGCAGTCCAACCCCATCCTCTGTATAACCCAAATCCTTCATCTTGTATGATCTTTAAGAACCCTCTACCTTTGAATGATTCTGGGTTTGTTTGACGTTTGATCTTCAACACATCAAGTGGCAACAACACCACTTCCCCAATACCAATTAATGAACCAGCAGTGGCAGATAATAAAGCTCTACCATTCTTTTTACCGAACCAGCTTTCATAAGTGGTACTGAAGTTAGCAGATAAGAATTCTTTGGCAAATGGCTGTCCACCATACTTGTAAACTCTTTGTAAGATTTTATAGGCAGCAGCATAACCCAACCCAGGGAATAAAGTCAAGGCCCTGCTTGGTAAAGCTTTTGAAGCGTGTTCTCTAAAGATCACAGAGTTCAATTGAGCAGCAGATGAAATCTTACCGTGATTGGACATCAATCTTTTGGAGATGGTGTCAACTGGGTGGAAAACACCAATTTCACAGATACCTGCAGATGCAGATCCTAAAACTCTAGCAATCGCAGAATCTCTTTGTGTAGCTGCTACAGGTGACATTTTTGTTGTAATTGACTCTGAAAATTTTTCAGTTTTCAAAGACATCACCGCGGTAGCGATCAATTCCTGTTTTAGACATTTGGGGCAGTTTGGACATGAGGGATATAACACAAGAATAGGGTTGGAGTACGGTACCAAGAAAAGGGTCGGAGTATGGTACCAAGATAAAGGTGTGGATTATGCTAAAAAATTGAATGCCAAAGCCAAAATCGACAAAATCGAATTAGTGGCTACTGAATTGACTGCAAAATTATCAAAAGACAGAGTGGAGGTGCTTTGTTTTAGATAATCACAAGCAGTTCCCGATCTGCATTCATCAAATTGTGGATCAGGATAGTACCCACGGGCTCTAATGGTTCCATCTTGTGTTAGGTAAGCATCGAGATTAGCCTCTCCGTACTGAATAAAATTAGTGGCATTACCTTGCTCACATTGACCTCCAATGGCAGATGGGGCCAAACAAGCCATATTGAAGGGTATACATCTGTTGGAAACCTTGTTATTGAACTGGTCGTATTGTACTTCCTGGTCATTGCAGTTCCCGATATAAAAATCGTAAAAGTCATAGTCTTTCTCGTGCTTGCCATTTTCATAAAGCCTAACAAATATCAATTGATATTGCAATAAACCCGTCAAAAGACAACTATCATCCTGCGAACAAGAATAAGTGTGGTTCAAAGTTGCGTCTTTGCTATCGAAATCAGCGTAGTTGATTTGGTAGAAAGAGTCGAACGGCTGATTGGGTGTGAATATTTTATAAATGCCAGTGAAGGGAGAATTAATGATTTTGATCTTGAAAGTGTGGAAAATATTATATGGTTGATTTTTTACTGAGTAGACGAAATTGTCAACCGCCAATGTCACCGGTACTTCATCGTCATCATCGGGTGTAAACGTCAAGGGGTATGCAGTTTGGGTGTGATATATCTCATTCAAGTCTTGATTGTCATCTGCTGGTTGCAAGCCGCACAAGATTTGGCTGCGATATGGGGCCACGTAGCCACTAGCAGGAGCATAGGTAGCTGCTGGCGTTACAGTGGTATCCTGTTGGTTTACCTGTGTCACGAATTGGGTCCATGTTTCCGAGTAATAAGAGCTTGTTCTGGAAACAACTTCATTAACTTGGGTGGAAGGGATCTGATTTGGATCAAGAGTGTGATACTCACAAGCGATCAATGGCAATAAGAAAAACAAGAAAAGCATAGCCGGTGCCTGATGCTGGGGTTCGCCCATCTTTATATAGCCGCTCAAAGAGCTGTGAAACGTCGGCTAACATTCCAATGGTATTGTATTGTATTGGTATTGTAGTATTTGTAACTTTTTGACGAATTCTCAAGAAAACAGTGGGCTGGCTGTTTTAATTTCTTGACTACCATGACGTTTCGAGCCTGTTGGCATTGGGCGGATCACGTCGCATAACTGGAGCCATTGTATCCTTGCTGCTAGGTTTATACGGAATTTTCCGAGGCATTTTCCACCCTATCACAAGTCATTTTTATGAAACAAAATGATCTTTACTAAAATTTTTACAAGCAAAATCGATCTTCAAAATCGCATTTGAGAATTTTTAAAAAATCTATCCCATCCATTACAATGTCGGAAATCGTGGACGATTATAGACAAAGTTTGAACGAACTAACATTCAACTCCAGGCCTATAATAGACACACTCACCACTATAGCGGGCGAGAATAGTGATGTAGCAGACGGGATTTTGAATGTCGTTACCACCAGAATATATAAGTGTATGCCTGAACAAAAGTTGTTCGCCTTATATTTGCTTGACTCCATCTGCAAGAATGTGGGAAATCCATACAATGTGTTAGTCGGAAGTGAGATGTTCAGGTTATTCAGTCATGTCTACTTATTAGTAGACGAAAATATCCGAAAGAAGTTACAGAATCTATATGAGACTTGGAAATTGACCAAGACCAAGGGCACGGGATTACCATTATTTCCCGTGGAAGAACTTGATAAAATCGGCAGTTTTTTGAGAAAAGCCACTGCCACCAATCCCACACCTGCTGCTAATGCTGCCAATACCACCACGCTAAGTAATGCACAACTAATAATGGATATCGATGAATTATTGCCAATTTTCCATACAAAATTAAATAGTAACTCTAATGACATAAAGCTTAAAGACAGATTCAATGCCTTGAATCAGTTGAAAATCATATTACAGAGTCAGAAAATGCAAATTAATGAGTTGAAGGCAGTACAAAATCAGTTAAACACTATCAAGCAGCAGGAGTTGAATAAATCCAATCCTTCATCCGACAACTCCACCCCAATTTTGACGGAAAAAGCTCCATTATCCTTGCCCAATATTCCCAAACCAGTCACAACTTTGGTGCAAACTCCAACAAACAAAACCAGTAGTGTCAATGACATTTTTGATCAACTCATATATAATGGAATCATCACATTTGAGCAAGATTTTAATAGTCCCCGAGTATATGATATCAATTATCCAAAATCAGTTGCAGGGGAAACTTCTTCTGATACTTTATTAAGTCAAATCTTGAGCAATCAAATGATGAGATCAGAATACGAACAGGCAAAGTTCAACGAGTTAAATAAACTCAAACTATCAGATGCCCAGGCTTTCTTAACCACTTCCAATGTGTCTATCCAGTGTAAGAATTTATTGTATGAGACCAAAGGCTTGAAGTGTTCAGTATGTGGTAAGAGGTTCAACAACGATGACGTGGGTCAAAAGAAAAAACGGATGCATTTGGATTGGCATTTCCGGATCAACAAGAAGATTCAAACCTCCCACAATGTGCAGTCCAGGAATTGGTTTCTCGATGATTACGAATGGGTTAAATTTAAGGATGAAAACTTGTTGGAATTTCAAGTGGAAAATAACGTTGCAGAACAGCAGCAACAACAACAATTGGCACCACAGGAGATCCCATACGTGGTAATCCCGGGGGATGAGACAAATATGAACAACAAATGTCTTATTTGTAGAGAACAAGTTAAAGGCACTTTCAATGAAGATATTGGAGAATGGTGTTGGTTTAATTGTATCATCCAACCAGGAGAAAGCAAGAAAAGCCGAAAGATTGTGCATGCCAATTGCTATAATGAAACTCGAAAAAGAAATGCCGTAGATGAGTTGAATGGTAATGTCAAACGAGAGAGGGTTTAAGATGCTAGGTATTTTAATTTAACATATGTACAACCTAATAAATAGAACGAATGAATCCTATTTCCCACCTAATTGGATGTAACGAAATCGCCCTATTTCTGACCTAAGCATTTCAAGATATCACCCCAAACAGTAGCAGGTTTTTGAGAGGCATCGATTCCAGACCAGATATTGAGTTTTTTATAGTATTCAACAATAGGTTCGGTTTGTTTGTGATAAGTCACCAACCTCTTCTTCAAAGCATCCTCGTTGTCATCAGATCTTTGTACCAATGGATCCCCAGTTATATCGTCAGTCATGTCTCTCTTTGGTGGGTTGAAGAGTTTATGGTACGATCTACCAGAAGGTGGGTGAACTAATCTACCGGTGATTCTAGCAACTAATAATTCGTCATCGATCTTCAATTCAATAGCGTTTTCTAAGGGAGTCTTTCTGTCATCCAACATGGAGTTCAATTTCTCAGCTTGAGGAATGGTTCTTGGAAATCCATCCAAGATGAATCCGTTTTTGCATTCACCGTTGTTTTCCAATTCTGATTTGATCATATTGACCATGATTTCATCACTGACCAAACCACCTTGATCCATGATCTTCTTGGCTTCCACTCCTAAAGCGGTCTTAGCATTAACTTGTGCTCTCAACATATCACCAGTTGCCAAGTGACAGGCACAAAATTTCTCCTTCAAATTAGGAGCTTGAGTACCTTTACCGGCACCTGGGGGGCCAATTAACACCATTCTAATGGATTTTGGCACATCTGGCACAATGCCTGCCTTTTTCTCCAAGAACTGGATTCTTTCCTGTAATTTGCTCACAGTTTGCTTTAAATCTTCAACTGACATTAGGTGTTACAGAATTTTTCAACGTTTGTTGAGTTCTCATTTTTCTTCCAATCAACTCCCCAGATTTTTTTGACAGGGTCGTGTACTGACGTATTATGCTTGCTTCAAGAGATGCCTGCCCCACAAAATGGATATTGAAAATCTAGAGTGGCTGTAGTTGGTTTTATAGTGTGAAGATTGAGGTTGAAGAAATTGGGAGGTTGTATTGCCACACCTGGTGAGTGATTCTGAAGTACGTTTCAAGCACCTTCATGTCTTATGCAATCAATGGGGTCTCTTGTGCATGCCAGTGGACGATTTTGGGATAATTGATGATAATAAAAAGCCGAAAACTCTTTGCAGCCTTCTTTCCCGAGAAAAAATACGTGTAAAAGCAACGCCAGATCTAACCACAACAAATAGGCAAATTTTATGTAAATTTTGCACCCAATTTAACACGTTCCCCCAACATCACTAAAATAGCCTTGCTTCTGGTAGTTTGAACCATTTCTGAACCCTTGATACCGATCGAACTATATCGACAGTGTATCAATTGACGGCGTCCTAATTATACTCTCAATTTCGTGTTTAGTAATTTCCCCATCTTTGGCAGATATAATTCACATGGATGGCATCGCCAAATTTCACAAGCTGTGAAATTCATATAAAAGTAACGAATCTTCTTTATCTTCAAAACCACAAACATGATTTCTTCAAGAGGTTTGGTTGGATTGCTCAATATCCCCTTCAGTATCCTTGTGGTTATAATCAAATACTATCTCGGGACTACCAAGTTTAAAAAATATGAAAAAAGATTGAAACTTTGCATTAAATTGACCATTTATAGACTGGCGTTATTAGTGCCGATTAAAGACGTGAAATACATCCCATTTCCATCCATTGACCTGATGTTCAAGATAGTGAAATTACAGTACCCATCGGTTATAAAATCGATTCCCCATTATGGTGAAAAATATGGAACTGCAGGTATATGGTTTGCTAAAAATGATGTCAGAACAGTAGACGACCCAATCATTGTGTATCTCCATGGAGGGGGCTACTTTATGCAAACCCAACCTGAACAACTCAAATCCTTGGCCGGCTTGTACAAGTTAATTGATCCCTCAAAGCGTCTTTCTGTGTTATACTTGGATTATGATTTGATCGGTGATGGGTATAGGTTTCCAAGACAGTTAAGGCAATTGGACTGTCTTTATACCCAGTTGGTGGAAGAAGGCAACAAAAATATTGTGTTTCTTGGAGATTCTGCTGGTGGGCATTTAGGTATTACTTTCACAGAGTATATCAAGCACAAAAAACCCTACTTACCGTGTCCAAATAAGATGGTGTTGATCTCACCATGGGTGAATATGGCGGTGTCGGAGAGTGATTATGTTCCCGGAAAATCGTATTTTGATGCACAACCTCGTGATCTAATCAACTATGATCAGTTTTCGAACCCCGGAAATGGCTTGATGTTCATTGATGATGCTAAAATTGTCAATCATTCATATTTTGACTGGTCCTATAGACTTCCGGTGGATTGGGATACAAATCCTTTCTTCACTAGAAGTGACTTTGAAGTTTTTGTTATTTACGGAGAACACGAATCATTCCGAGACGATATTGACAGTTGGCTCCATCAAATCTATCAGTTGCCGAAAATCAAGTATGAAGTATCCGAGGGTAAGAGTGTACCAGAATTTACCTTTACGGTTCAGCAGGAGAATAGACCCAAGTTGACGGCTTTTGTGGAACCTTGGGGGTTGCACGATTCTTTCTTCTTTTTGGAGTATGATATTATTAAAGACTTCAAAAAGAGTTTGACTGATGACCGATATTTTGCAACCTCAAGATTGGTGAAATATCTAAACGATGCTTTGTGAAGAGGAAAATTGGTAAATATTAACACCCAGTTATAGAGCAGCAGCCTAATTTCAACACAATTTTATTTATGTACTTCTATAAACCTCTATTTAATCAAATCTGGCATTTGATACCCAATGCAAAACGAAAACTTACGTGAAATGAAATAATTTTTATAACCCTGATTAATGTTGGAAAGTATGAATTTCAGGTACATGTTCAACTTTGATCAAAGGTCTGTAGATTGGTTTCCACATTTGGTGTTGCACCCATTTCAAACATCTTCTGAAATCCCTGGGAACTTCAACAAATTCTCCATCTGGATTAGTTTCCATTTCAACTCTAGCGTTACCCTCTTTCAAACTTTGTAAAATAACAGCAGTAGCAACGTAAGCACTTACTTCATCTATCTCTTCTAATCTTGGTAATAACCCGTTCTTTGGGTTTTCCATCTTTGGTGATAAATCAGCCAATTGATCCACCGCAGCAGAAATCATGGTATCAGAAATAGTGGTACAACGAGATAACACAGCCCCCAACCCAATTCCTGGGAAAGTAAAACAATTATTGTTTTCAGAGATGTAATATCCATCAACCGGTTCAAATGGTGATCCGGTAGCGATCAAAGCATTGTTATCAGTCCATTTCATAACATCGGCTGGAACACATTCGTGTAATCTAGTGGGGTTGGATAATGGGAACACCATTGGTTGAGGATTGTGCTCGTACATCTCCTTTATGACTTCTTCGTTGAAAGCGCCAGCTTGAGTAGAACAACCAACTAAAAGGGTTGGCTTGACGTGTCTCACACATTCCACCAAGGAAGTGGTATCAACCCCTTCCCAATCAGCATCCGGATCAGCGTATTTGAGTTGAGCTTCGGAAGAACCTGGGAGATCTTGTAAAATCAAACCTCTTCTATCCATGCAATGAATTTTACTTATGGCTTCCTCTTGTGTCATTCCACTGTTGACCATATGGTTAACAATTTGATCAGCAATACCCAAACCGGCAGATCCGGCTCCATAGATCAAAACTTGACTATCTTTCAATTCCTTTTTGGAAAATTTAAGAGCTGCAATCATAGAAGCCATCACAACAGCACCAGTACCTTGGATATCATCATTAAATGAAGGGATTTCTTGTCTATATTTGTGTAACATATCTCTACCGGTGGAGACTCCAAAATCTTCATAATGTAACACAGAACTTGGGAATCTGGTCTTAAGAGCTTTGATAAACTTATCAACAAAGTCCCAATATTGTTCACCTCTAATTCTGGGGAACTTGTTTCCCATGTACAAATCATCTTCCATCAACTTCCGGTTATTCGTTCCCACATCCAAAACAACGGGTAAGACTCTACCGGGGTGAATACCACCACATAAAGTCATTAGCCCCAATTTGGCAATAGCAATTCTAATCCCTCCAACACCTTGGTCTCCAATTCCCAAAATCCCTTCTCCATCACTTACAACGATATAATCGATATCTTTGTCAGTTCCGTACGGAGCCAATCTATCATCTATAGCATCGGGATCGGTTATATCCAAAAAACACCCTTCCGGCTTTCTAAATCTGCTGGAATAAGAAGCAATTGCATCTCCTTCCGTTGGAGTGTAAATAATAGGTAACATTTCCCGGATATGTCTTCTGACCAATTCGTAGTACAAAACCTTGTTTTGGATTCTCAAGGAGGTACAGAAATCATTTTTAGCTAAAGGGGTCTTCAAGTAACAGAATTGTCTATAAGCTCTTTCCACTTGATCATCCAATGTATTGATTTGACTAGGTAATAACCCCTTTAAGCCAAAAGCCTTTCTTTCGGCTTTGGAGAAAGCCGATCCCTTATTGTAAATAGGAGAATTCAATAACTGGAATCCGGTTAAATCACATTCGATAGGTCCTTCATTAGATAATCTGGTGACCTTAGGCTTTAAAGAAGCGATAGCCGCATTTATATCCACAGGAGTTTTGATAGTATGCGTATGCACCGATTTGGTAGCTAAGAATCTTCTAGCTGCCAACATGATATAGAAAATATGAATAAATGACAAGAGAACCTGTTAAAGTTAATTAGATTCGAATTTTTTTGACAGGAGGCGGATTGTTTAAAGTATTTATATTAACAAACTCCGACCTAGAAATTTGACTTACGAGGGGGCACCGGTCGAAAAAGTGCACAGGTGCCAAAAAATGTGCTTTCGTTCCGATCCCCTCCTGCTTCTCTTCAATTGGGTACTTCACTACAATTATGGGGAATAAACAGGTCTTTGATATACTTAATACAGGTAGTAGCCGTGTTCAGATCATCGCTATTAGCACCCGTGGCCGTTGAAAAATTGATATTTCTTTTGATTCACAAACATCCGTTGATCCAGGAATCTCATCACATGAGCAGAATAGTACAAACCATCAAATCCATTCGCGGGCAAGCGGCCAGTGCCAGCCACATGACGCGAAAAGTTCAGGTCTAAGCGTTCCAGCATCCTGCCCCTCATTTTCATGGTCCCGGTATGCTCCATGGGGAGACCAAAACACCAGTTGTAAGAAAAAGAGGCGGTGGCAGAGATTATATAAGCCGTTGTTGCCGTTACACAGTACATCAGCAGGTGTGACTTGTGTCACTGGAGACGTGTTCATACAATATATATTGGTGCCCGTTTAGGCATCTCATCCCATCTCCGAGCTGATTCGGAAAAAGTAGGAAGCACCAGTTAATCCGGCTCTCAATTGGTTTTGTTCCGCTTTGAAACCGATTAACGGATTGTTGCAGCACAGTTGTATCAATTCCCTTTTTGGAAGCTATTCGTTTAACGGGTTTCGAGGAGGAGGATCAGCGAGTTTTAGTGGTGTCTTTTGACTGGTGATTTTGGAGTTTCTTTGACTACTGGTTTTGGAGTTTCTTTTGTACATGGGGTACAAAACAGCTGGTCCGGCCTCCTACAGTGACAAAATCAACGGGATGGCCTCCTACTTTTGGTTTTTCTTGTTTAGACCGTCGTTTTCCCCATCGGTGGAGCATTAGCCAATCGTCGGGAAACTCCTTGACATTTGCCTCGACTTGCACCGTATGCGTGCACACGTACTTTATGTTGCTGTATAACGACTGGAGTATCGGGCTTGTTTCCTTTAACTTCTCGCCTAGCACTTCTGTAGGGTGAATTCGGCTTTGATACAAAATCTCATCTCCTACCCAATTGCCTATACCGGCAAAGTGTTCTTGGTCCAACAACAAACTTTTGATCTGTTTTTTCTTGGAAAGAACTAGCTTGCAAAACTGGGGGAATTCCAAAGGCGCAATGTAGGGGTGTGGATCTGCGTCCCCTGTTTCAAATTGATCCGTTTCCCCTACTGTTGTTTTGACCATCTCTGCACTCTTTGCACTCTTCGAATAATCAGGCCCCTGTCTTTTCAATGGTTCCATATCGAATAACTGCTGGTCCGATCCAATATTATCCAAAACCCTGATCCTCCCGAGTCTTCTAGCGTCCACGAACGATAAGTCAATATTGTCCTCTTTGTAAAGAGACATTTCAAACTTCGAAAATCGAGGTGGCCATTCTTCTACATCTATGGTAGGTTCCATGGTCTCTACTTCTTCCACCTTGAAATATTTAGACTTCGTTCCCTTCTGGTTCTTTTGCTCCAATACCTTTTTATCTCCCCCGTTTTCCATAACTATGTGATGTGATGATATGTCTCGAAGTTTGATCATTCCAGTCATGCCGAAATGCATGAGCATAACCAAGTTCCGGTCAAACTTAATCCAAAAATACTTCCCGTGTCTCCCTATCTTCTGTACGGTAGAGCCTGTGAGTAGCGTCTCGATGTTCTTTAGCTCGTTTTCAGGGTGACTGTTGCTCTTAAGTATGGGGAACAATAATGGATCATTTTGAAGCTTGACACTACGCACCTTATATCCAAGGATATTGCGCCGTAATTGAGCACAGACATGTGCGACCTGTCACTTGTTAGTATCAGCTGGTGTTGGGACGACTTGATTCTCATACCTCACCCACTTCAGGCATCTTGTGTAATTATTCTGTTGCTACTCTAAAAGTACGCGGGATAAAAAAAATGCTCCACGGCAGGTTCGAACTGTCGACCTTCAGATGACACAACCATAAGACTATGAGACTGACGCTCTGCCAACTGAGCTAGTGGGGCTATTCGGGTAGCGTTTATGTCATAGAAAATCATCATTGGAATATTCTTCAAAACCGTAGACTTCGTTAGCTTCACGGTTCAGGAAAGGCATGGGCTAGCATCGAGTAGTTCTAGTCTAATTGAACTCACGGTTAATATTGTTTGACAGTAAGACATGTACTTATGCCAACAACTATTCAGTTTGAGCAAGAAAGATATATCGTACTCCAATTGACTAAAAACCTATAAGATGTAAGAAGGATGAGAATGCTAGCTTTTATAGACATTTGTCACCGGAGTCTTCTTGAGTCCCCATATCCACATTTGCAACCAAGTCTGCATCCAATATTGTCCGTGTGATTTCATCCATTTTCTCAACAATCACTAGTAAAGGTTGGACTATTTGCCTGTGATTTGGGGTAAAGATGTTCCGATTCCTGTCTAATTTCTCATGCAGCACTTGGATTGGCTCTGGATTTCCATTAAGTGCAATTGGGCGTACCCATTCACTTTCAATATTGTACCCCTACAATGCACCCCGATTCAACATAATAGTCATAATTCGGCCTCGATTGTTGTAGTGACCAATGGGCTCTCTAACAATAACTCGGTTATGACCTTCTATTCTTGTCTAGCATAGATAAACAAAGACGTTAAGAAGCTAGCTACTTATGTTGGCTTTGAAATTGATATATTGTTGCCGAACTGGTTTAGAGATTACTGAGAGACCTTCCAACTAAAGTACCCACAGCTGTACTTCAGAGATAACTCTATGAGACAAAAGACGGCAGTACTCTTGTCCTTCGTGTCTTGGAAGTCCTGCAACCGTTTCATCTATCAGTCCCTGTCTATCAATCTAAACCTTTGCCTGCAAAAAGTTAGGGACGCACTAAATAATTTATCATTCAAATATGAACAGATTATTTGGAAGCAAAAGCACAGCACCGAAGCCGTCTTTGAACGATGCAGTAAAGAATATTGACGAACGAGTGGGGACTTTTGATGTCAAATTATCCAAGATCAACTCCGAATTATCCACATATCAGCAGAAAATTGCAAGAATGAGGGATGGCCCCGGGAAGTCAGCCTTGAAGCAAAAGGCTCTAAAGTTACTCAGACAAAGAAAACAGATTGAGGCACAAAAGGATCAGTTGGAGAATCAGTCGTGGAACATGACACAAGCAGCTATGACGACTGATAATTTACAAAACACCATGATCACAGTGGATGCTATGAAACAGGCCAACAAACAGTTAAAAAAGACATATGGTAAGATTGATATAGATAAGATTGAATCGTTGCAAGATGAAATGCTTGATTTGATAGACAAGTCAAATGAATTGCAAGAATCCTTGTCCATGACCAATGATATTGCAGATGATATCAGTGAATCAGAACTAGATGCTGAATTAGATGCATTGGGTGAAGAAATGGAATTTGAAAATGAATTTTCTGAAGGCGTATCCATGCCTAGTTACCTTGATGAACCCATATCAAGTGATAAGGTACCTACCTTTATTGATGAAAGCGAGGAGCCTGCCAAGTTGGCTAATTGACTTCACTTTGTATATTTACATGATTCAGTTCTTTAAAACTTGTACCGGATAACTACAAGATTCTGGAGCTATTTGATTTTTTGAATGGCCATAAAGTAGTTACCCACGGTTGCACTATCGGTAAACTTCCATCCGTATGCTGGTAAGTATACACAACCTTTAGAGGCCTTGACTTTGAATTGACCTTGATTGTCGACCCATTCTTGGATCTCATGGTGATTGATATACTTGGATAATGTATGAGTGCCTACAGGTACAATCCTCAAAATACGTTCTCCCATGAATATAGTAGTAAACCAACTCACAAAGTCTCTATTGATAGTCGATAAGAATAACCAGCCATTTGGCTTAAGTTTAGATAATGCTTCAGATAACACTTCCGACGGATAATCAACATGCTCCAACATTTCAAACATTCCCACCACATCAAACTTCTCCTTCTTCGGTATCTCTTGTACTGACAGAAGCTTGTACAGTAATTTATTTTTTATCATCGGGTCCTTACTCATATGAAGTTTTGCAGCCTCAAGAACATCAGTGGATAAATCAATTCCTTTTACGGACTCCACATACGGAAGCCTGGCCATTGATTCACTGAACAAACCACCCCCACATCCCACATCCAACACTTTTATCTTATTTTCCATTAAAATAGCGTCTCTTCTCTGTTCTTGGTCCATAATGATATTTTGTTTGATTTGCTCAGGAAGGAGATCCACGTTATAAGGGGGGATATAAATTTCATCATCCGGATCTGTGTTGCCTTCATTCAACTTCAAATGGGTTCTGATAGTGTCTGTGACAAAATCCATTCTCAAGAGGTTCATCTTTTGTAAAATTCTTTGAGGTCCGTTGACGTCCCACCAGCTTGATGCTAAGGTATTGAAATGGTTTATTTCCTCTTGGCTTGATCCGCTAGACGACGGATGTTTGTGCAAAGATGTACAAGATGTCTTGAAGTGTCTTGGCCAACTTTGGCGGCCACAAATGGCCCAAATTGGTGTTTTTGACACAAGGTTCATCAAATGGGTTGTTTTATGAATTTGAAAAATGAAGTGCGTAAAGCTCGCGCTCACAGATAATTTTCTTAACAAACCAAGATGTCTGATGACGAGTTCTTGATGTCAACTAGACAGAAGCGTGCGAATGCCGGATCGAGGCTTAAGCAATTGATAGAAATGGAAGGCGATGTGGTGCAAGCGTCTCTGTCTCAGTTTGTGGATGAAGACGACGAGAACGTAAATTTGTTGTTCCAAGAAGACGAAGACGATCAAGAGTTTATGGAGTCGGAGGAAGACGAGGAGGAAGGGGAGGCCGAGGGCGAGGAGGGCGAGGAGGCCGAGGAGGCCGAGGAAGTCCAAGATGATGAACAGGTGGAAGCTGATCAGGCGGAGACTGAACAGGCGTCGGAAACAGAAGGTGACCAGGTTGAGAGCATACAGAATGAGCTTGATGAGCTTGATGAGTCTGACGCGGCACCTGTTGACTCAGACGACGTGTTGTCTGATTCCGATATGTCATTAAGTGACACAGATAATGAGGAAGGGGAACGGCGGTTGGAAAATGAAGAACGCCGGAAGAAAAGGAAACAAAAGCTCCAGTCGAGGCTAGTGCCCAAGATCAAGAAGTTCAAAGTGGCAGATAATAAGCCCAAGAAGGTAAAGCCCAAGAAACTTGTCACGTCTGAGTCGCTATTACAAGATTCAAGAAGATCGTCCACCAGGGCTTCAGTTATTGAAAACAAAGAGGCATTGGTAGAAAAGATGAAGTTGGATGAAAAGAGAAGGGCTGCAACAACACCAATAGTGAGAGAGAAACAGAGGGAAATGACACAAGAAGAAAAGTTGCTCGAAGCGGTGGAGACCGAAAAGGCCAACATCTTGTCTCTCGAGTTGTTCCAACAGCAGGAGATTGTCAAGAAAGAAAGGCAGAAGCACCTTTTACACCTGAGGAAGCCAAAAATGGTGGACATCTTAAGCTTTGTCAGCAAGGAACAGTACATTAGTCCTACTGAAGAAATAGAGAATGCTATCAAGCTATATAAGATGATTACAGGTAAGTCAAGGAAGAGGCATATCAAGAAGTTGAAGGAACTCTTTGAAGTTGATCTTGATAAATTTCCCGGTGAAATTGATGAGGACTTGCCGTACTACAAAGAGGAGAAAAAACAAGAAGCTGAGAATAAGGAAGTCTCCACAAATACCATCGCTGTGTCCGAAGATGTGGCAATGGAAGTAGATGGAACACCTCGAAACGAGGAAAGTAGCGCATCTTTTAATAAACCTGTTGAGGCTGACAGTGAAAAGATAGAGGCATCAGAGACTGCAATTCCAGCAGAAACAAGGGAAATGGCAGAGGTCAAGACAGAGATAAAGGAAATAACAGAAACAAGAGAAACACCAGAAATCAAGACAGAGATTAAAGATACAGCAGAAACTAAAGACACGGACCAATCTGAACAGCTTCTGGACAAGCATCCCGAGTCCAGCTTGAAAGACCCCTCCGTCGAAGCTTCTGGGCTATCCACCCCAATATTTGTTCTGACCGCAAAAAATGTCACATTTGCTGATAACGTTAAAGACCCCATTGCTTCTGATGCAGCTGAGACCCTGAGGGAACCCAGTAAAGAACTTGAGGATACACAAAAAGAAATATTCGAAGGTCCAATACAAAGAGTTGTGAGAAATACCTTAAGTTTATTGGATTTTGATGAAGTGAGGTTGCAAGATGAAAACGAAGTTAAAATAGTTGTGCTAGGAGAGCAGTCAATATTACCAGCACCACGGAGATTCAAGGAAATGAAAACCATTCTTAAAATTGGTAGAATTAATAACCCATATGCCAAAGTAAGAGTGGAGAAGGATGAGGTGTTTTCTCCAGCCAATGACTTGACAATAGAAGATCCTATGTTCGAGGAACTCAACCGATTACCCAAACTAGGTATCAGACAAGCAGTGGTAGAGGAAGTGGTGGAGGAGGACACAAATGATGCGGCTATCCAGTTGGTAACAGAAGCACCAATAGGTATCTACTTGCCAAATGGAAACAAGAAATTGTGTTTGATCACCGGTGCAGAGGTCAAATATTTCGATCCTTCACTTGGAGTACCATACAGTGATGTGGAAACGTTTAAATTCTTGAAGTCGATTGAACAAGGTAACATCCCATGGTACAGTTTCGATGCGTCGTATAATGATACTGGAGCTACCGAATTATACTTGGGGTCTAGAGACGGCAGTACCAGATCAGCCAGAGGAGTCCCGGATGGATTTGACGGTTAGGAATTTTTGTATTATATTCTAATGACATATGAATCCCATTTATATACATTGGTTTCTCTATAATCTTAGGATATCCAACCATTAAGTGGAGTGTTGAACATCTTTTTCATGGGCTCTAATCAAATCGGGCTGGAACTTTTTTAATTTCTCTCTAAGACTTGGAACGAAAAGTTTCTTGACCTCAGTGGTGTAAGAATCGCAGGTGATGTTGAATACATACTCATCTTCTTCTTGGTCATGAATGAACTCAGGAATGGAAATAGTGCCGGTGACATTGTCTTCGTCTTTGGTGACAGCAATGGAGAACAGCACTGTCATATCATATATACACAATACTCTGCCCTTTCTTTGTGTGACATCGCAGTCACCTTCCAAAGTATTGACACCGGTAATAGTGAGCTTAATATCGTCTTTTTCAATGACAGTGTTGACAAATTCAGCATTGAAATATTCTTTCGACCAAGGAAGACAATTTTTGTCGACCCAATGCCTTGTGAAGTTAGTATCTCCATACACTACTTGCTGTTATGAGTTTACGTACCAGTTATTAGGGTTATGTACAACCATGTTCAGTTTTAGGAGCAGTTGTAGCAGGAAAGAGTGTTATAAAATATGATCGTAAAAATTTCTATAAAATTCTACGCGGGACTCATAACGCATATGCACGGTAATAGTGGTGAATCTATATCCTTTAGACCTTCAACACCATTGGTGAATTAGTTGGAAGACCACTAAACAAGCTGAAACACTATCCCTAATAATGCTTGAAAAATGCTAAATTGAGTAATCGGAGATGCTGACCCTTGCGTCGTCGTCATCGAATTAAAGGAATTCTCCAGTAGTGTGGTGGTGGCAGTGGATAAGCTCGTAAGAGTGGACAATCCCAGCACTGTGGACACTGACTGGCTCCCGGCAAGTGTTATATTAGTGTCAAATCCCTGGGTGCAATTACTGTCGAATCTAATGGTGTAAATGATAGTTCCATCCCTTGAGATCGGACATGCCGTCCACTCAGAAGTCCCCTGATATAAAAGCATATCATCCTTTATTTCAAACCCTTGGTACAGTTCTTCGTTTACAGGGTTTTTCCCCAAATTGCCGTTGGCATCAAACCCGTTTTTATTACCCCATGCATCCACCAAATAACCGTATGGTGTGAGTAAGAGCCAGACGTATCGCCTTGTATTACTCATGACGGAGAGGTCTCCTGCTTTGAACGCTGTTTCGTCATCATACTCGCATATAATAGGCCAGTAATCCCCAGCATCACCGGGTCGATCTCTCAACCACACTTCAAACGAATACGCGTAGAGGCCATCGCAGGTGGTAAAAGTGACTAAAGTGAAAAGCAAACATATGATGGTCCATATCTTGAAACCTGTTGGCATGATCAAATTTCGATCAAAGGGAATTATTGTTTGTTGTATTTACACCGGGTATATATAACAAATTCCAACACAGGTGCCAAACTTTAAATGTTGCATCCCCGTAGTATTTCTTTTTACGGCAGAGCCGTCTTGGCAGCTTCACAATCTAATTTTAGAGGTGTTTAGACGTGTCCTAGAGCCGAATGATTACGACAGATGACTTCCATAGCCAAGAATATCCCTTCAACTCCAGAGTAACGAGATGAGACGATGAGATGGTGAGATGATGTAATGCATGTATTTTCACCGACAACCTAAATAGACTTTTAGTTCCCCAGCCAGTCAGAGACATCCTTTTCTGCACTTCTAAAGATTTCGTGTAAATCGGTATCTGGTGAAGAAACGGTCCTTGCGTAAGTACATATCGTCTGAAACAGAAGAGATGGAATGAATGCCGTGGTGAAATTTCATAAACCGACCACTTCCCGCTTAAGGCCTCGCGTATACCTGGCTCCTTAATCTTTGTAGATTTGGCGTAAGTTACGTAAACGCTACATTTTGACGTGTAGCTTATACGAACATTTACGACCAGCTAAATATTTTACGTCATCGCGGAGACCTTAACAGAATCAGTTGTAACCCGGGTTGTACTCTCAAATATCAGCACAACACTCGGTCAATTTGCAGTGTGTATCTCAAATATAGCAGGGTAATAACACTCAACAACCAAAAATGCTTTCGTAGATACTGCAAATGGCACAATACGGAACTTTTTAGAAAACACGTCAAAAGTTTGATATAAAAGTCCAATATGCAGGAATATTCAGCTTGGTGGATGGGTGCCAAAGGGATACTTTCATTCAGAATACAAAAGTTGATATCATGCATGGTATAATTGACTTCGTTACGTTCACATTTATTAATCATATACCAAAAAAATTCTTGTGAATTTTGCCATTTATACGTGTGAGGTGTAATGTGACATAATACTGGTGCACGGTTGCATTTTTGAAGTCCAGCCTCCATTTCAATGGTCATCCAATCAAATAGATATCCAATCAAATATGATTTGCTCTTAGATCCATTTCTTGGTTTGCAGCTACCTTCTAACCTGTCGAACGGGTTCACGCTAAATGTGTGTCTCCACCATCAAATCTAAAATAAGATTTATAAAGTTGGACCAGAAAGAATTACCGTAACATTTTCAACGTCTGCAGCAATTTGACCCACACAAGTCGTTACACCTTTGCAGAAAACACTACTATTCTACATACGCTGTTTGTTGCGTGTCGTCATTGGCTGCAATCACCTTCCACGTGCAGCATTAATTAAACCCTTACTGTCCTCACACGACCGTGAAATACTCGAAACTTTGCGCAGCTGGAATCAAACATTAGACATGAACAAAGCAATACCTCTAGATAACTTGAAGTATGACAAGGAGACACTAGATGGAATGAAAAGGGGCTTGGATTCCAAACTTTACCCGGTCCCCAAATCAATTATGAACAAGCTTATATTGAATTTGGTAGGAGAATCATTGCTATCGATACTTGTTTACTATGAATACGATCTTCTACTGCAATATCATCGATTGTTAGCATCTAGTGTTCTTGGAGCATCCACTGCCATGTTAGCACAGTCAATCAATCAGCTAGTCCGAAAGAAACTCAGTTATAATAAAATTTTCAAGTTCCTAGTATGGGGTCTAATGAATGGGATGTTCACGGTTTTATGGTTTGAGCTTTTATTCATCAAGTTTGAAAGTACTACTTATCGGATTTTGATAGACCAAACAGTGGGGGTGCCTGTATTTCAGTTGGTCTTCAATGTTTTAAATGCATTGTGGGATCATGGTGAGCTATCTGCCCATACAAGAGCTCTTTATATCAAGTCGTTGAAATACTCATACTGTTTCTGGCCATTTTTTTCCATAATGGGGTTCATGTTGATCCCGGAGCCATTATTGTTTCCTTCAAATTGCCTTGCGAATCTCCTTTGGAGTTCAGTACTTGCTAAAATAGGCTAGTTTATAAAGAACGTTTCATTCACTTACATTGTCTACTACTTTATAGAGAGCGTTTCATTTATGCACTTATATTGCTTCTGCATCTTTAAAGTTCCGGTCTTCCTTCTACATCTTCAACGACTTTAATGGGTCACTTTTTCTAGTCTTCTTCCTTCCTTTCTTGTGAACTTTCTTGTGGAATGGAACAAAACCAATCTTTTGAGGGTCACTTCTAGCACTTTCAGGAAGTAAGTACTGAGGAACTCTCTTCAAATGCGATTGCACTCTTGAGGGATGCAACTCTTTGTCGTGTCTCAAAGACGCCAAATCCTGAGGGTTCTCTTCGAAGAATCTCTTTAACTTGTCAGAGTTTATCAACTCTTGTCTTAATTCTCCTATTCTAGCTTCCCTAATAGCCGTCTGAGTGACAGCCCTGAATGCATCTTCTGACCTATATCTGAACCCTTCGACTTGCTGAATGTCAAATTGATATGGTTTGATTTCAAATCCATTTTTGGTTTGCAGTTTAACAATTCTGTTCAACACCTTTTCATCTCTTTTGGCTGTCTTCAAAGTAGCTACTTTGTGCTTGCCAAATTCTTTGGTTGGAATCACAAATGACAATGACATACCAGATTTACCAGCCCTGGCAGTTCTTCCTACCCTATGCACATAAGACTTGGACGTAGTAGGTAAATCAAAATTTAATACACATGCAACATTTTTGAAATCCACACCTCTAGAAACTCCGTATTCTTTGTCTTTTTTCACTGTTTCCTTCTTGCCCTTCGATTCTGAGGTAGTATCTTCATCACCCTCTTCTATGTCATTAGTCTCATTTGTTTCATCAGTGGCTATCAACAAGTTATAAACATTCTTGTTGAATTCATCTACTATATGCAATCTGGAATTTATTGGCAACTCACTGTTCAAAATACAACTTCTTATACCAAACTGTTCTAAAAACAATTTCAATCTGTACCCTCTTTCAATATCGTTCACAAACACTAAGGTCTTACCTTTTATAAGATTTAATTTGAAAATCACATATGCTAATAAAAACTTGTCAAATTCGGTAGTTTTACAGTAATACTGCATCAATTTGCTGGTACCGATGTTTTCATCGTTCAATTTTAAGATAGCTGGTTTGGAACAAAAGATGGTTTTCAACTCGTTTAATTCATCATTGATAGTAGCAGACATGAGAAACACCTGTAAGTTCTTCTTGATTGGAAGAAACTCTTGTAACTTGACTACATCCTCTTTATAACCGTAAGACAAAATCAAATCAACTTCATCAATCGTCAAGTTTTTCACAGTCTGCAAATCGATCAATTTCGTGTTAGCGTTTTTCTCCAACACTTGAATCAATTTTGAAGGGGTGGATATGATGATTTCAGGCTTGTTAACCAACAAAGAATTCACCACCTGCTCACTCAAATTACCTGACAAGTTTACAATGTTGATTTTGTTGGCACAAAAAATCAATAATTTGCTGATGAATTCTGAGACTTGGTTAGATAACTCTTTGGTAGGGACAAGAATAATGCTCTGAGTTTCGTTACTAACCTCACTGGAAAGAAGACTTTGTATAATCGGTATAGCATAAGCGGCTGTCTTTCCTGATCCGGTAGAAGCTTTTGCGATGATATCTCTCTTCTCATCTAATGCTAAAGGAATAGCACTCGATTGAATTAATGTTGGGTTTCTGAATCCCAAATGTTCGATAGCCTGGTTCAATCGTGAGTCGAGCTTGAACGATTTCCAACTGACGTTTTCATCCAAATAAGCAGATGCTGCTGACACAGTGGTACTACTACTCATAATTGTAATATTTGGAGTTTTACTCTTCTCAAATTTTTTACCTCATCGTTAGGTAAGGACTTATGCAGGAATGTGCAATTTGTGCGCGAATAGAACGAAAAATATGATTTTTTGTTTTGTTACGGGCGTGTGGCGTAGTTGGTAGCGCGTTTGCCTTGCAAGTAAAAGGTCACTGGTTCGATTCCTGTCTCGTCCATAATATTTTTTGCCTATCCCATCTGTACTGCTTTCGTCCACTGGTGTTTGAATGTCTATTAGTCTATTAGTCTATATCCGGCTCCAACCGTGTCTATTAAGTCTATATTAGGTGCCAACCGTGTCTATTTTTCCGGCTTAAATTGCTGAATGTCCTCTGTGGAATTGGTTGGCGATATTTGGGAAGCAGATCTTTTCATATAAAAAGTATCAAACAGTGCCATTGAAGGAGGGCTTCTGTGAGCGGTACCCGCCACATTATCGCTGTTTCTCATGGCTGCAGGAGTTATGCCTGCATTGGCCATACGTTCTCGGTAAGCAAGGCTGTTGGATCTTTGGGATTTCTGGGAACTGACGGAGAACTGTTTCATTGATGTGGGAAATGAAATTGTGCTCATGGTTCGTTGGGGAGGTTGCTTTTCAAGGTCAACTGAACCTATATGCAGTGGCTTTCTGCTTATATATTTCTTCAATTTTGTGCCAATAAACTTGGCTTCGTCTTCGTCGTTTGTTGATGCACGAACCAACTGACCTGAAGCTATGGATTTTTCTCTTGCTAGGGGTTCACCCATTCCGTAAACAGGAAACACATTTTTTGGCGATCTGCCAAACTGGGAACCGGTTCTTGACCTTACTAGTCTAAGGGAATTATTCGACACGAGCGAATACCGGGCACTTGAACGACTAGTAAGATCTTCGGGCTGTGGTTCGTTTGTATAAAGGCCAGTGGGTGGAGATTTCGGGGCTAATTCTGAACTCAAACAATCAGAAGTGTCAGAAGAGTGTGGTTTTTCAATATTACCGGACACTCCCGTATCAACATACTCATCAACCCTACTAGCTTGTCTAACGACTCTGGAGTCGGAATTAATCTGGGGTTGTTCATCTCTCATTTCATACCGGGGCAAATTCAATAACGTCTGATCTTGCTCAACCGTGTAAAGATGAGAATACCATGGTATTACAATACCAAAGAAAACGCCCCCAATGACGTTTCCAATGGTGCCAGGTAACATCACTTTCCAAGCGATTTTTCCCACACTGTGTTCACTTCCATTGATAAGCCCTATGGTGAGTACAGACATATCTGCCACCACATGAGTGAAACCAAGACTTACGAACGAGAATATTGGCAAAAACATCAAGAAGAACTTGACGTGTATTGGTTTAGCCATTATTTGAAGGTAAACTGCCATGCAAACAAAGAAATTCCCTGCCATTCCTTTGATCATAGTTTCATGGAATGCAAACGATACTTTTGCATCGAGAATCTCTTTACTAGCTGTCACCATTATATCTGTGTTATAAATGGTGGAAAAATGGCAAAACACATAGCAAACAAATATGGTTCCCACCAAATTGAGCCACCAACTAACCATCCAGCTGATTAACACATCCACTATAGATACGGCCCCTCTCATAAATGCTACAGTAAAGAATAGAACATTGGAATTGAACAATTCTGTTCCCATAATCACCACGTAGAACAACCCAAGAGGATATGCTGCTGCTTGGAGTAGGATAACGTATCCGGGATTTGATGACAACGTCTCTCCCATGTGAGCCTGTAACATAACATGAAAAAGACCCCCAGTAGTGAAAAGTATTCCTCCCACAATGGAGTTAATTACCAAAGTATCTGGCCGTAGACGGGCTTTTTTCATGGCGGTGGCCACAAGAGCCAAGGCTGCTTCGTGTGTCGATATATACATCGAGTCGTCCGACATTTTGGAGTTGGGAGTGCACTGATAAAGGACCCTATAATCAATACCACTGGGTTATATTGTGTAGTTTCTGTAGTACTTCTGTAGTACTTCTGTAGTATTATTTTTGCAGTATTATACTATTTCTACCAAGATATAGGTTGGGACCTGTTGAAGTTCCGTGATCTACTACTATGTTCAAAATAAAGATATTCTTGTAAAAATGTAACTTTTTACCTAAAACAAACTTATCTTGCGATCCGGAACTCAGCGAAGATATTCGAGAGGCTGCAAAAAGAAAAATATAATTATGCCATAAATATCAGGGAGGATGATGCAGTGTTGTGTGAAAGGCTAGTGGCAGGAACTGGACATTTTCGCTTAACACAAACTCAATCTTGTTTCACAAAAAGAGCACTAGATTCAAAATCTGGTAGTTCTACTTCATCGTTATGAATACCCGGATTTTGCGAGATTTTTGGAGTGGCTTCGTCTGCATTAAAGGACTCGGTTTTTTTCTTGATATTTTTCAACGCCTGTTGGGTAAGCTCCTTGAAGTCGTGATGGTATACAGTTCTCCATTCGGACACCAGGAACCTTTTATCGGTTATTGACCTGTTGCTTAAACTGCTGGCACTGGTGTTGGAAAATAGGGTGGAGGTGGTGCCAGATGTGAAAGCCAGATGTGACAGTTCCCATTTACTCAACCGCAGTCTGATCACTCGTATATCCACGGGATGATTGCTGTCGAGGTTCGAATTGTATAGAATGTAGTATTGATTGTATCTCAATTCCAATTGGTGTCTGGTGCCGGTGGCAGGAAGATGCACCGAAGACAATTTTTCTTTCAACTTTGGCACAGTCAAGGAGCTGAAGTCTAGTTTTGGGATTCTGTTCTCTTTGGACGCATGACTGGAGGGGTGGTTGAAGTAAAAATCTTGATGGTCGATCTTTAATGCGTCGTTAATATCTGGTTTCTTAGCAGCTCTGAAAAAGGATGAGATTTTATTTGACTTCTTCTGTTTCACCGGCTCTGGCGTAGGAAGTACGCACTTACCCTTCAAGCAGTTGTCGATATGGGTGTTTTGAAGAAACGTTGAATCCATCTTCCTTTGACAAATAGGGCACTCTGCCTCATTGGGTCCATTGACTTTTGGCCTCTTAACTTCCTCTTTCTCGACTGACCCCTTCACTTCTTCTCTCTCGTGATCTGAAATATCCGTCCACGACAGTACTTGTGGAAGAGGTGAGCTCTCTTCAAGCTTGCGTTTACTTGGTGGTGGCAGAACAGCCTGCATCTCTTCTCCCTTCAAAAACCCTAGCAAGAATGGCCTTAGACTGGCATAGCAAGTGACTATCTCTTCAAGCACAACCTCTCTTCTCAAGTTTGTTTCCAACTGTGTAGACAAACAGAGGGGGCACGAATTCTTCACCATCAAATGTTGTCGTATGCAACTAGAACAGAATGTGTGATTACATGATGTCACCATGGGCGCCTGTAAGAACTCCTTGCAGATATAACACCGTTGTAGTGAGTCCAATTGTTGCATGGATGGTATCTTTGTGGCGTTCCAATCCGACAGATCCGTTATATTGTCCATGTTCTTCGCTAATCTCATGGCTGGTGATTAAACAATTATCGCGTTTTAGACCGCGATTGCTACGAGAGATGAGATGATGTGATTTGAGATGATCTATAATTTTACGAAAGGGTCTTATAACTCGTCGTGTTCTGGTGCCTTGAGTTTTCTTTTGTGAGCCTTGGCTTTTTTAGGTTTGGCCGTCTTTTTGGTCTTTTTGACTCTCTTTTTCTTAGGTTTGGTGGTAGTTTCAGGCTCACTGGTTTCGGTCTCAGAAATATCGCTGCTTTCCGTGTCAGTGGAAGCTACTGAAGGGGTCTGGGGTTCGGGGGTCTCGGGTTCGGGGTGAGTCGTCTCTTTGACTGAGATTCCTTCCTGCAATGATTCCGCTTCCGACTCAGTGTCTGTTTCGTTCAAAAATCCTGTATCGGTCTCTGATTCAGTCTCTGACTCGGTCTCTGATTTGAGATCTTCATCGGCCGTGCTGTAAACGCCTTCTGTTTCCAGCACTTCCAAGTCTGTTTCCAAGTCTGTTTCCGACTCTGAGACCTCTTTCTCAGTTTCAGTTTCCACTTCAGAGCTGTCGGATGCATCAGACACCGTTTCGTACGTGGTGTCTTCTGATGAGTCTGTTTCACTACTGATTTCCTCTTCGGTTTCACTACTGATTTCTTCGGTCTCACTACTGATTTCTTCAATTGCTTCTTTGACATCGTCCTCATCGCTTGACACTTCCTCAACCTTTTGTGTAATTTCTACCTCGGGCTCCAGCTCACTGGCTGTTTCAAGGTCTGTCGTACTTTCTACCTCGTCATCATCCACAGGGTCCAAATCGGTGGCAGTATCTTCAAGTCCTTCTACATCATCTGGCGTGTCACTACCTTCACTTGCGGTCTCGTAGTCAGCCTCGGACGTAATACCGCTTTCCTCATCAACAGTTTCCACTCCAACTTCGTCCCTGAGTACATCCTCTTGACTGACCTGTCTAGGCTCGGCCTCAGAAATATGGGCCTGTTCACTGCTCTCCGGCTCCGCATCTGGAGCTTCATCCACTATTTCCTCACTTTCCTGTGCAGAGTCCTCCGCAGACTGTTCCAGGCCCTCCACCGAGTAGTCCGACTCTTCAAATACCACTTCAGCTTCGCTACTAGATTCATCGTCTTCCGACTCTTCGGTGTCCTCAACTGAATCGGAACCCTGAGAGTTTTCAGAGGTTTGAGTTTCCGTATCCACATCGGCAGCAGTCTCAGGCTCAAGCTCGGTCTCATGCTCAGTGGCCTCATCTATGTCCGCCTCATACCCTTCATCTAAATCATTTGATCTGTCAGTAAATTGAACTTCATCAATAATGGAAGTAGTGTTATCGACATACTTGTCTTGTGGTGACGCAATTTCAGCTGTCACCTCTTTGACTGAGGTATTTGCCGTGGTTTCCGTCGTGGTTTCTGAAGGAGCATCTGCCACGGTCCCTGTTACTGCTTCTAAGCTGGTACAATCTTGACTTAATGAGGTCTCCCTGACTATATCATTCTCATTTACGGGCTCACCAAGGGGAGTCAGTTCTTTTGTGTTGTCCACCTCCCCTGCTGCTGTAGTCGCAGAAGAAAGTCTTGTCAGTTCGTCCCAATCATCAATAGTGAAGAACTTTTTTGTGTTTTCATCCACTTCCAACTTTTCATTCTTTATTTTATCCTTTACCATCTCATAAGCTTGAATAGAAGCATCACTGGCAATTTCAAAGAACTTTACCCCATACACTTTGGTTGTTTTCGCGTATAGGCTTAAAGAACCATTTTCAATTGAGTTTTGAATGACTATAGCCAAAATACCAATAAGTATAGTATAGAACACATAGTTGACCAAGGTGCTGAATAATGAGCCACCATGGCTGAAATTCTGGGGTATTTTGAAAACAACAACAGAATTGGATGCAGAAACAGTGGCCAATTTCGATCCATTGGGGCAAAAAGACACTCCTGTGATAGCAAAAGTGTGTAATTTTTTGAACGTTTTGAGGACTTTTAAATCGGAAAGACGAATCAATGTCAAGGAAAAGTCATTAGCGGCCACAGCAATCAAATTTTGTCCGACCGAGTAATCTATTGCCACCAACCCCTTTATTTTCTTGGAGAATTCGTTGACTTTTGTGATGGTGTTGGTCTTGGTACTATATTTCAACACCGCCACACCCCCAGTTCTGATATTAGCAGCAATTAGAACCTCATCAGAACTTATGTATCTCACCTTCGTCAAGATGTACTTACTCAATGCTTTCTTGACTAAATCAAGTTTTTGACTCGAGAAAGAAGGCGTGGCCACATTATTGACAATAGCCACTGTCTCAATAGAACTAGCGGTAACGTACACCACTTTCTTGTTATTATCAAATGGACAGATGTGGAAGTCCCGGATCTCAACTTTTGGTTCGAATTTATTCACACATTCCAACGACTCCGGTTCAAATAGGTAAAGAACAGAAGGATCTTTGGATGTTAAAAATAACCCAAGACTATTATCATTTGATAAATTGACAATCTTGGGATACTCTCCAATGCTATCTGTAGACACTTCCGGTTCCAATTGAGCCGCATCGATGAACTTCAAATGCTCGTCAGTTGTATAAACATACTTTCTCAAGTTGTTATTTATGTTCATGGTTTTAATTAATTGATTGGACTGGTTACACCCAATAAACACCAGAAAACAGGCCTTTTCATTTGATCCATCTTCAAGCCTGTTCACCTCAATACACGTAGGAGAATCTTCACTTGCCGGGAGAATAATCTCCCTGAATCTTTGCAATTTTCTATTCTTGTCTTTGATCTTAAAGCTACACTTTATGGCCGTGATTTTATTGGGGATCCCGTTGTTACCTTCACCACCGCCCCCGGCAACCAAAAACGTACGGTTATCCATAAATTTGACACCATATGCCGGGTACCCCACGTCAATTTGCGCAGCATCCTTAAGAGACATGGTATAGTTGATTAAGAATTGATGTAATTTGAACAACACAGAGGACGAGATCGCGCCTTGGCGATAATGTCGGGGGTTGTTTCACGACATTTTGCTTTTCTTGCATCTACAATCAGATTCTCAAATGACTCTTTAAATGAATGGGCAAATACTTTCAATACTGTCGCACGTAGTGCATGGTTATGTGGGGAACAGGGCCATCACGTTCCCGTTGCAGTACCTCGGGTGGAATGTGGACGCCTTGAATACGGTGAATTTATCTAATCATCCTGGATACGGCCAATTTGGTGGAAAAGTGGAAGAGGCATCATTGATTCAAAAAGTGCTTCAAGGCCTTGAAGATATAGATAACTCCATTGGTCACTACGATATGGTGTTGACGGGGTACCTCCCCAACGACGATATCATCGATTCGGTGAGAGACGCTATTTATAAGAATTTCACCCTCGACAAAAAACCGCTTTTAATCATGGACCCTATTTTAGGAGATAACGGGAAAATATACGTAAAGGAGTCGATTATTCCGATATATAAGGACCTTTTGAGCAGTGGATTTGTGGATTTGGTGACGCCCAACCAATTTGAGTTTGAAGTGTTGAGTGGAGTGTCCATTAGTGATTTGGACAGCTTGAAAGAAGCCATCATCCAATTTTCCACCCAGTTCAAGGTGGCCAATATCGTGTTGTCGTCTGTTAATATAGGATCCAATATGTACAGTGTGGGGTACGTCAAGGGTCTGAAAACCGTCATGTTGGTGCCCATTGAAGAGATTCCTTGCAAGTTCTTTGGCTGCGGTGATTTATTTACGGGACTTATCAGTCATGGATTCTACAAGAGGAAACGGCTCGACGAGGGAGTTTTGAAGGACTGTGTGACCAAGTTGACCTTGATTTTGCAAGAATCGTTAGATCTCGAACGCGGTCGGTCGAACAAAGAGGTTAAAGTGGTGAATGATATTAATATTGTTACGCTGGCATCGATTTTATTACAGGACTTTACAGAAAGTGTGTTGGAGGTGAAGTATTTGGGCATATAGACATTTAGAGTAATATTTTCTTACGTCTAGTTTTGAGGTACATTGGGCCACTCAGAAGGGGCCTCTCTGCCTTTATCTCTGTCTATCTCTTTCACTATCTGGCATTTTGTTGGTGCACGCACGCTGCATTTGATTAGCAAAATCGCAATCCCAAAATAATCATCAACTATGGTTAAGCCGCTGACCACATCGAAACAGACACACATCCCCATATATTTGGCGGTGACTCTTCTTGCGGTAGGGGCACTACTATGGGCTGGTCCCACCACCTTTGTACGGCAAAAACAAGACGTTTCTGTGCCTCCCATTCACCTTCCGGTTCTGACCCTTGAACCACGTCCTATTGTGACACCACAAGCGGATGTGTTCCAACTCAAGCACATATTTCACCACGGTGCGGGATCAAAGCACTACCGAGTCCACAAAAGACTCGATATCACCCCGGAATACTTGGAAAAGACCGGTTTGGATGACATACAAATGCCAGTAGATAAGTCAGACATTACCACCAATAATCTCGAGGATGTGTATGGCCAAAACGACTGGCCTGAGGCGTACAGAGGCTCCAATCCCTGGACAATGAAAATGCCCATTCGGAGCGGTAAGAACCGGGCGAACGTCAGAAGACTTAAAGAACGCCATACTCCTGGATTCCTTGACTCGTATCTCGATTACGCCATGCAAGTAAAGGGAGACCCCAAGAAGCTCAAGATGATCAATTTGGAGTGGGAGGACGAAGAGGAGATTTTGATCCCGGACGTACATGATAAAGGAACATTGGTGTCATTGGCATTGATATCGTCTAATGCATACGTCAAATTCCCCCAGGATGATGAAGAGAAGAAGAAATCTGATTGGAGAGATATAGGAGACCCCTGGAGCCCGGACGAGGAAAACAGCAATATTGAGTTTGGTTGGGACGGGGAAGGGGTTCGAGGACATGTGTTTGTAGACCATGTTAATAAGACGGTGGTGGTGGGCTTTAAAGGTACTAGTGGAGCCGGGATTCCTGGGTCGGGGGAAGACGAAACCACTAACAGCGACAAATTGAACGATAACTTGTTGTTTCTGTGCTGTTGTGCCCGATTAAGTTATTTATGGACCACGGTGTGTGATTGTTACGAAAAGGCTTACACCTGCAATCAAGACTGCTTAGAAAGAGAGTTGGTGAGAAAGGACCGGTATTACCAGGCGGTGTTGGAGATTTATCGAAACGTCACCGCCATATACTCCCCTGACGAGTATACTATCTGGCTCACGGGACATTCTCTAGGGGGTTCATTGGCCTCGTTGGTGGGGAGAACTTACGGGATTCCCGTGGTTGCCTTCGAGGCCCCAGGTGAGCTTTTGGCTACTCAAAGACTTCATTTACCCCAACCTCCAGGTTTGCCCCGGTACAGAGAGCATATTTATCACTTTGGCAACACAGCAGACCCGATATTCATGGGAATCTGTAACGGAGTTTCGTCCACTTGTAATGCCGCTGGTTATGCCTTGGAGACTGCTTGCCATACCGGTAAAATATGTATTTACGACGTGGTGACCGATAAAGGATGGAAAGTGAACATCTTAAACCACAGAATTCATACGGTGGTGGACGAGATCATTTTGAAGTATAACGACACTGCACAATGTGTGGACCAGCCTCCTTGTCGAGACTGCTTTAATTGGAGGTATGTGACGCATGATGAGGAAGATGGGGATGAGCCCATATTACCCAATCCATTAAAGCCTCATTTGTCTAGACATCCGGAGGACACGGGCACCAGTTCCTCCACAGAGCCATCTACTGCTTCAAGCACCAGCACCAGCACGGAACCTACAAAAAAGCAGAAATGTTTACTGAGAACATGGTATGGAACCTGCAAACAGTGGGGGCCCGATGACGATGAGGAGAGTAGACCCTTACACCAGATAAATATGGCCTAATCCACATAGAAGAAATCGTTAACACTACCCTCTCAATCCACACGTCAGCCGTCCATCGGTCATGCACGTTTCATTTCCACGGCCCAATGCATCACAATGTCCTCCTTTTCGAGCGATTTGTAAACAAACAGGCCCTTCTTCGGCAACAGTTATCCCCGGAACAGGTTCATTTTCTCTCAACCTGTCGTCACAGGCCTGTATATAGCCGGAGTATCCGTCAGTGCCACTACAGCCAAACAAAAACAGAACAGTAATTGTCATGAGTCGTCGTGTGTACACCACCTCTTCCCGTTTACCTGAAAGTGGTAACTGTAATGAAACAGCAACAGTTTCTATTTAAAATCTTCCGACACATGAAATTCCGAGACGAACGTGACACCAATAACCAAGTAAAAGGAAATGCTATCAAAGGCTGTGAAGATACTCGATAATAATCCAATTTAGTGTTGTAGATCTTTACCCAATTGCAACATCCACTACCATCACCCTTATTCCACTATAAATAAATATTGTTCCCACAGGCTCATGTCTACTTGTGATGATCACAATAACGGCTCATCAACAAATGAATTGTCTATGTTGACAATTATCAAAAAGGGAAATTTATTTCTATTTTTTCTCTATTATGAATTTTTCATTTCACTACTTAATTTAATGTGCCCCTTTTCCTAAGAAAAAAAATTACCATATTTTTCTAACTATAGTATTCTTCTTAAGATGAGAGTCATTAACACCATCGTCAACATCATATTGTTAGCAGGTACATGTGTCCTTTTAATCCTCACGGTTACTGCAGGTTCTTCCAACCATTTTCCAATGAATGAATTTTACTGGTTGAGAGCTGACACTTCTAATATTAAAAATGCTCCAAATCAATCTGCCTGGACTTTCTGGGGAGTTTGTGAGTTTGAAAACTTCAGCAGTTGTACTTTAGGACCAGCTTACCCAATTTCGCCAGTTGACAATTTCAGTACTGAAAAGAATGTGCCACAAGACTTTATTGACAACAGAGACACTTACTACTACTTGACCAGATTTTCTTTTGCTTTTACTTTGACAGGATTGTGCTTCGCTGGTATTGCTTTGATTGTTGACCTTTTGGGATTCTGTTTCGAAATAATTGACAAAGTGGTGTTGGCATTCATCATGTTGGCCTTATTATTCGTGGCAGGTAATGCAGCCTTACAAACGGCAGCTTCTGTGATGGCCAAAAACGCATTTCAAAGTGCTGGATTATCTGCACATATTGGTGTGAAAGCTACTGCCTTGATCTGGGCTGCTGTGGCTTGTCTTATCTTGGTATTCTTCAACACCTGTTTTGCTAACATTTCCAACTCCTACAAAAAGCACATCAACAAAGTCAGTGAAAAGGACGGTGCCTATGCGGAAACTGAAAATGATGCTTCTTCCTTCACCAGAGCCGCTCCTCCAGTGGAAGAACCAAAAACTGAAGAAGATAACGGTGGAATTAGATTCTTTAAGATTAAGAGAAACCATAAAGTGTCAGATGAAGAGAGTGTTTAAGCTAGCCACATCTCATCTCATTGACTATTTAGTCACATTTTCTCTTGTGTTTTTTGTATTATAACTCATACCTAATAAAATTTGTTTCTAATGCCTTGTAGTTTCTTGTGTCAAGATTTTCTCGTAATTTGGGTACGCTTATCTGGAACGAAGCATTTAAACTTTAAACCCCTTGTAATTTTCCCGCACTGAGCAACGTTTTTGATCGTGGAGAATTTAACCCATTTAATTCGATCCCTACAAGAAGCCTGGTGAAGTAAATAGTGAATTAATGCATCATAATGACTGCTGAGAAACACGGGTTGAGAAATGTCTTCAAGAAAGAAAGTTCCGAGTCGTCTACTGACTTAACTAGGAAGTCTTCCAACCATAAGTTGTCCAAGATATTCCATCATCATCATCATCATCTTCATGAATCGGGGGTTCCGTCGGGTTCTGATTCTGAATCGGTGTCTAAGTTGACACTGACTCCTTCCAAGATGTTGCTACGCAAACACACCTCGAATTTGAGTTTGAACAAAGACCCTCCGAAGAAGTTATCTAAAGAGGAGACAATGGCTCATATAAAACATTTGAATGAAAAGAACCACAGAAAGGCGATCGAGGAAAGATTACATCAGCATGACGATGTACATGATGGTGCGACCTCACTGTCTGAGGAACCCCATGAAAAGATGGTGTATAATCCATTTGGCATAAATAAAGATTTGATACAAGAAAAGCCAAAAGATACCAGTTTTTACCTCAATCTGACGGAACAAGGGAGGGTTTTGAGTAACCCAATAGCCGACCCTAATGAGTTCCTTCCAGAGGATTTGAAACAGGAACACCAACTTCTATTTGACGACTTTGAGATCGATACTAATGACAAGAAAATTGGATCTGGTGGTTCTTCGGATGTTCGGCTTGTGAATCTAATTCACAACAAGAAAAAGGTGTTTGCTTTAAAACGCTTCACATTGCTTGAGAAAGAGACAGATGACGATTTTTACAAGAGGGCTGTCAAGGAGTTTTTGATTAGTAAAAAGGCTAGTAGTAGGCATGTGGTGATTACTTTTAGTATTGTCAAGATCCAAAGTTTGAATTATTTGACTCGAGGTTGGGGATTCGTTTTGGAATATTGCAATGGGGGGGATTTGTTCAATTTGATCATAAAACCCGGATGGAAGAGAAGTTCTTTGGCAGAAAAATATTGCATTTTTAAACAAATAGCTCATGGGTTAAAATACTTGCACGATTTGGACATTGTTCATAAAGATATGAAGGCAGAAAATGTTTTATTAGATGGTAATGGTATTGCCAAGATATGTGATTTTGGTGTTAGTGATTGGGGCCATGAAGTGCCAGGAGATTTTACCTCTCCTATCAAATTATCCACTGCTTTCGTGGGTTCAGCTCCTTATATTCCACCGGAAGTCATGAAGTTGAGAGAAGTTAGTCCATCCGACGTGAAAAACTGGCCATATGACTCTTTCAAAATGGATGCTTGGGGTCTTGGGATTCTATTATTCTGTATTATTTATGGGGCTGTGCCTTTTAATGCCGCCACTACCAACGACCATGCTTTCAGAGACTATAAATTCAACCACCAAAGATACTGTTCCAATAACCCCAACTTCAAAAACAACAACGAATTCAACAAAGGACCGGGGTCGGAATTCAAATGGGCCAAACAGTTCAATTCTCTGGGGGCTGCAAGAGTAGCTTGGAAACTTGCTGATCCTTCAGTGACCAACAGATACGATCTCGACTTATTGTTTAAAGACCCTTGGTTTCAGACTATTGAAATGTGTTTGTATGAGGATGAAGATCAATCAGTTAATCCTGTGGTTTATCCAAGCACCACCAACACCGGTGCTCATTCGGCTCTGCTGTCGGCAGCCCCTTCCCGAGTGCCTTCAAAACACAACACCACATCTCATATGGTCAATCGAAGCAGTAGTGGAGACCTTAATTCCACGTTTAAGTCGATGCTTGATTTCAACAAAGAAGCAAAGGATGGGAAGGAGGAAGGGGACACAACAGATGCCAAAGAGGAAGTGGGTGTAAAAGACGATGACAATGTGTCGATAAAGTCCCGGTCGTCTCTAACACACTTCAATTTGGGTCCCAGTGACAGTGAGAATAATGACAATTGCTGTAAATGTGATGAAAAAGAGCTCACTCCCAAAGTAAGGTCAATGCTTGATAAATCTCCTGATAAACCAGTGGTGAAGTCGATGTTGGAGAGCCTGAACTCTCCCAACTTGCCGAGTTTGAAAGAGTGTGAGAAAGAGCATGCTTCCAACGGGAAAGAGGACCTCAAACCATCTATTTCAGGATCAAGCACCTCTTCCGATTCGTCGTGTGCATGCTCCTGCCACGAGTTAAAAACCAAATCAGTTTCCAACCATTCCATAGCAGGAAGACCCAGAGCACAATCACATTCCCACTCATTAAGGGCTTCTACTGGCAGTCAAAATGGTATCAATATCGCACCAATGTACTTTATGAATGATGATTTACAACCTCCTAAGGATCTCCTGCTAGATTCTTCAGGCATGTGTAATTTAGGATATAAGATTAAAAAGCATCACCATCTCGATATTAGTGGTGTTGCTTATTCAGGATCATTTAGCAGGAGAAGGTGAGACAGATAATACGAATAGAAAAATAAAACATCTTCAAACCATCAATGGAAACATGACATTTCACATAAATTTACATTTACATTTATTATTTGTATAATATTTAGGCTTCTAAAGAAACTCTTCCTTTTGGATTGGTAACTTTAACACCTAATTTCTTAGCCTTTTCAACAATATCAACTCTGTTCTTAGCAGAAACATTGTGAGCAATTTCAGCAGCGTAAGTCTTGGTGTGCAATAATAAAACGTCTAAGTCTTTGATGTTCTTGACTAAGTAAGCTTTGTGACCAGATGGCATTAAGAATTTGGTCTTTTTGTTAGAACCGTAACCGATGTTTGGTTCAGAAATGTTACCTCTGAATCTTCTTCTGACAACAGAGTCAATACCCTTTTGCTTTCTCCAGTTTTCAGAAACTCTGTGGTATCTGTCAGAGTGATGTCTCTTGAACTTCTTGGTGTGTTTCTTAACAATTCTTGGATGTGGTAATGAGGCAGCCATCTAAATAATGTTAGTACGGATATTCGACAAGAATAATGAATAGTATGGATGTTGTGGACTGTAATCGATTTTATCGTTCAGGGCCATTCTTGGGCTGATTCGTAGTTCACCTGTTGGGCATATGCTACTGTGGTTTTTGCTGATTTCTTGAATATTATTCCTTAAGGCTCTTGTGTTTCAATTTGTAATATATCTTTCTTGTCTTCACGATTCATACACTCCCATTACGGATTCCATATCATGGGATCATAGGCACTAGTTCAGAAACATATTCCATTCTATTCTATATAGTATTCTTATTGCACATACTTTTGATTAAAACTGTTAGTTAAAAACTGTATAAAAATTTTTCTGATTTTTTTCACCTTACTGATGAACTCTCAATCCAAGGGGTATATGCAGGCTTTTTCGCGAACTAGGTTGGGGGAGAATTAGGGCTTCTACCGGTCACCGCGCAACCCTGGGTATGGTCACGTGGTTTGATGCTTGTCTCTGAGAACCGGCTGCAATAAATAAAGACACTAGGATATACCAGCTTCAGATATCTGACACCAAAGTGCCGATCCTCGAGAGAAACCTAACGCAATTCGAAGATCACATATTCAGACCCTTCGAGGTAACATGTATCATGAAAGTAGAAGGCTGTAATGACTGTTTTAAGACCCTTCTTTTTTGTGTCTGGACTTTAAGCAAGACATTCTTAGACCCAAGGCATCCCGCATTCCGTACACCACATTCATACCCCTTGAAATTACAATAATCAACTTTTTACATTTTTATCCATCTTGCCAAAATAGGGTCTTGTCAAACTCTTCGTATACCTTGTTGCTTTCCTGCATATACCATTCTCATAGTTCTAAAAGTGGATGTTGTCATTTATGACAACAGCAACAAACACTCGGCTATAACTCGTTAAACCACTCAGTTACCACAGAACTCGACGACTCTGTGCGCCATTCGTCCCCGTATATACTTTCCCGGCCACCCCTCGTTAGTTGTCTTACTGTCCTCAAACAAAAGTTTCATTTCCAAGCATACGATTACTCCCCATTGGCAGCCCTAATAATGTCCAGCACGTTGGATATACACCTATTGGTTGCATACTTGATCTATGCGGTGGTGTTGTGGGTAACATTCTGGTCGATAACCTATAAATTAACCGGAATTCGCTTGGGTTCCGTGACCATCAACAATGGCATCCTGTTTAACCACATCTCAATTCACACAAAACGGTTCCAGGTGAACTTCGAGTCCATAAGAGTCCGATTGTGGGGGAATTCAAGGAAGCTATTAATTAGCGGATTGGATTTGACTCTTTGCCCGTTGCCAAAGAGTTCTTCTGTTCAGTCGAATGGGTCAAAGAGTTCTAATGATTCAACTCCTTCGGATCCAGGCACATTTATCCTTTCTATCTACCCCAAAAATAGGGTGCTTCTGCTACTCACCCGGATTTTGATCCAATTGGTTCCTTCAATGGACATTGAATTGAAGAGGTCAACGGTCACTATGAATGACAGCATTACGAAGGTGGAATTTGTGACATTTGAATCCAATTCAAGGTATTCTAAAAAGAACCGGTACAATTTGAAGTTCAATCTTGAGTTGATTGCCAATAACTGCCAGAATCTCAGTGCTAAACAACGTGATCATCATTTCCCATTGTTGCTTGTGAGTTCTTGGAAAATACACTTCAAATTCGTGGTGCTGCTAAACACTGGTAAAATAAATGGCATTAAATTCAAATCTCTCACAAACGACTTGAAACTCCTGGTTTTTAAGTTGGTGAAAAAGTTCCTACCGGTAATTGAATCGTATATCGACTCCAAAGATCAGAATAATGATATCGTTCGGGAAGATAATGTTTCCCATGTTACCAATGATGAAATCAGGTTGCAAGAACGAAAACAGAAGGAAAAAAAATTACACAGTTTGATAAAGGCATTTCGGGTATGTTATGACTCGTTCGAAAGTATCTCCTTGCTCAATGAAAATACCAGCATTCTTGAAATCCCATTCATAACCACTAGTGGCAATAAGTCTTTCAAGTCGTACTTAGCATCAGAATATCCAACTACTTGTTTGGAATTGTCAATAAAGTCTGCTGGATTCAATTTGAACAAGTTGTCGAAGAACTCGGCTGGGTTTCATGCCATTTTCGAGTCGAGTGATGATAACCCCATCAATATTTCCAGTTCATTTCAATTATTGACGCTAAATTTTGCAACCTTGAAGGAAACGGACGGTTTATTGTCCAAAACGGCAATTGAAGTTTCAAGTATCCCGAACTTCTCCATTATATTCAAAGGCAATTTCCTAGACAGATTATCAAGAGGAGAGGGGTTTAAAGATTGCATTGCTGAGCTCTTCGTCACGTCTTCCAATCCAATATTAGACTTGGACTCATCATTCATCACCCACGCAATCTACAATCTTAAGACCTTGAACAAATTTGCAAAGTACAAGAAACTTCATAGTCACTACCGACAATTGGTGAACAATGCCAGTGACGATGAAAAACTGCATTCTGAACCACGCCATGAGGAAAACCTGCATTCTCCACCAGATCCTCATAAACATCAACTTGATGCTTCTGATTCAGAGCTTGACTCGGATATTGATACCACCTTGACGGACTTCACAAACCACTCCAAGGTCACATTGAAAGACAAACTATGGAAATACCTTCAAGACAATTATCCCAGACTTGATGTCAAATTCATCATCGAACAACTACACATAATAATTCGTCACCCAGGAGAGACTAAGATGGATCTCCTAGATTTCCAGTTTTCTTCATTATATCTTCGGATCTTGACCACAGACGCCAGAGACTATGAGTTAGACTGCAAAATATTGTCGCCTTGTGTCACATACATCAAGAAATCCACCACCTCCGCCCGCATCAGCAAGTCCAATATCTTATCGTTCAATTCGATAGAACTTTTCACTAGGATATTCCAGAATTTCAAATTTGACTTTGACTTGGAATTCGATTCTTTAACGGTAAATCTATCCAACTTGCAGTCTTTGGCGGGGATACGACACATTATTACAGATTTGACCACCCAGATTGAGAATGATCTAAAACTAGGTCATATCAACAACTATTTGAATTCTAAGATCTTAAAATTGCAAAAGATTTTGTCCAATCAAAAAGACTTTGAAACGGCTGCAAAAACTAGCCAAGAAAAGATATTCAGGTATTTACCAGACTGGTTCATCAGTTTCCGGGTGTCGTTTGTGAACATTAACACGATTTTTGGGTCAAGGTCAGTGTTGATCCCATCTGACCAAATAGCTGTCTCTTCCAACCATGAGTTGTTAGACTCTGTTGAACTGGACACTTCTGACACTCGGAATAATTTGAAATGTGTCGGGTTCAAAGTGAATGAGCTTAAACTCGACTTGAGAAACGATAATCCTCAACCTGAATCCGATGCTTCACCAACCATGTCCCTGGAAACATTGACATCCAAGGAAAATGGCACAATGTACTGGAAAAGTACTCTTTCAGTAGAGAAGATGGACTTGTCTACAATGACCGGTTTGCATGGATCTGGTGACTACGAGCAGTTGCTTGGAATACCTCGGATCACGGTGGATATCAATGCTGTCAATGATGGCTCTAAGAACGATTTGAGAACTGATGTTCGGATTGATAACATTAATGGGGAAGTTGACTATATGAGATTATTCACGTTGATTAGTACATTTTATCTTTTGAGAGAGACCATCCTAGATCCTATTTCGATGGTGAAACAAAGATTACGGAAAGACGAGGACCAGTTTGTCCCCAAAACGGGAAACCATACACAGCAAAAGCCTTTGAGTCTGTCAGTTAATTTGAAATTAAAGAAGACCGACATTACTGTGATTCTCCACGATAACTACAAATTAAAGCTAGATTCGTACCAAACCAAAGTGGGTTTAGCTGATAAGCACTTCACAGTCCACAACAAGTTCTTGAGAGCTTTAACGGAATCACCGACTCTGAATAATTGGTGTCGTTTGGCTTGTGTGGATGATTTTGAATTCCGAGTGGACTTGAATAACAAAAGCGACCTATTTGTGAACTCCAGCTTTATCAAGCTTGTGCATCCGCATAAGCATGTGGTTTACCGAGTGTTTGATAACCTTTCTATAACAATGAAAGTTTTAAAACATCTTATGAAGTCATTAAAAGAACACCACACCGATATCGAGGATCTAACAGTTGTGCATCCTTCGGAGTCATTTCCCAAAGTGCTTCCTAACGTTCATTTCAGATCCAAGAAATTGGTGTTTAATATGGAAGATGACCCATTTGAAAGTGAATTGGGGATGATCTTCCAATTAGGAAAGGTAGAGCAAAGAAAAAGAATGGAATTGCACAGTTTATTTGAGTCCAAGGTGGACAATCGGAAAGACGTACCGGATTTCAAGTTCGATCTAACCGATGCTTCTAGTGTGCATGACGATTCGCTTGATCTTATCAAAAAGTTGGAGGATTTAGAAACTGTTATATCCACATCTTGGATCAGAAAAGTTCAACAATATAAGAGAGTGTTGAACAACGAAGTGGTGAAAAATAAGAAGTTCTTGTTTGGAAATGAATCCAAGTTGGATTCGAAATTCCAAAAAGGTATTCAGCCGTATGCCATTCATGCCCCGTTACTATCCATCATTATGGACGACTTAGACTTGAAAATATCCAAAACAAAATTCGAATTGAATGAGCTTGCAGACTATTTGCACAACATTGGACAAGGAGTGCCTCTTGATACTAAATACTCCCTAATCCTTCCTACTTTTGTGGACTTGAACTTGGGGGAATTAAGAATGCACTTACGAGACTACCCACTCCCGTTGTTATTCGTACCCAACACCAACCCCGGAAAGCCCTCAGTTACCATGTCAGGACACTTGGTGATTGCTGAATCGCTAGTTGTCAATGAGCATAACCTTCGAAAGTTGACGGTAGATTTGGTGAAGAACCTTAGGCAAGATAGCGATTTCAGCAAGTACTATAAGCTTGAAATCGAAAAGACGTTGACTTCTGTGAAGATGTACACCGATATGGAGGTGAGATTCGCCAGTAAATCCCCTTCACGATTTGTATGGGGCCAAAGTTACCAATTTGCAATTCAACAAGTAATGCTCAACTTTGATCAGTTTTCTAAACCTCCTGTTGATCCTTCCCCCAAATTAGGTGTGTGGGACAAATTGAAATATATTCTACATGGGTCCTTCAAAATCAGATGCTTGGATGGCCCATTAGAAGTATCATTCAAGGGATCCAGTGACCCTTATGATTTATTTGGAGTGTCCTCTGGATTCATTCTATCATTTAGAGACAATGTGGTGTGGACCGTTAACGAAAATAATGATTCTCGGGAATTTTGTAGTGTTAAAGCTGACAAAGTCACCTGGTATATCTTGAACTACCTCGCTTCAGGTCTCAAAAGTTGGTTAAGAGAGTCTCATAAAGTCACTTATTTGCCAGGGTCCAACAAATTCATTACAACCTGCTATGCCTACTATCTCGATGATGATAGTTACCAATTGCCCAAAGAAAAGATTTCTCATGCAGTGCTAGAAAAGAAAGTGTTGTCCTTGAGTGGTGGTGTTCATTTTCGAGTTGGTTTTGTTTTACAGAGAGATGATGCAAAAGGCACCCGAACTGAGGAATGTAAACCCCATTATGAAATCAACCTATTCAACCCCAAGTACACGGACGAAAATCATGACTCGTATAAGGGGTTTAGATCTGATTACATCAATATGGCTATTTCCTTGGACGCCAACTTTCACGAGAGTTACAATACCATTCACTTGAGCCCTAAAGTGTTTTTACAATTCTTCTCCTGGTGGGGACTTTTCTCTGGTAACATGCAGCTTCCCGTAAGAAAAGGAAAGTTATTTGGAGAAATTAAAGAATCCAAGAAGTTTTCCCAGCATTTGGTTTCTAATAGATTCCAATTCAATCTCAAGTCATTATTCATTTCCCATATTTATAGGCAGAATATCGACGATCTGGAAGGACTGAAAGACGTGATTCAATGTTACGGTTTGAGAGGTAAAATGGACAGTTTTGTGGTGGATTTACATCAGCGGAAGGAGAAGCGAATCGCTACCCATGATACACTTTCCAGGAATAAAGACATTATGAAGATGAATTTCCACATTGGTGATGTCCAGTTGAATGGAATTGATTTGAGAATCATATCCGCTGAGTTCGACCATAATGTCTACAATCCTAATACCAGCGAAGATGTTGAAAACTCCAAGTATCATATCTTTGACAAAGACCCCCAATGGTTTGACATCGAAGATTACGAAGAGGCTTTTCTTCCGTCTTTAAGCAACAGCAAACATACTTTTACCGTTTTACCGTTGTTGTACAGTACCAAGTTCTTGTATTTGAGAGAAACCGAACCTGGTATTCGATTCAAAGAGCAGAATCTTTTCACCTCAGAGAATGAAGATTTTCAACTGTCGGATTATGTGTTGAAAACAGAAAGGAGTATAGTCAATGAAAGGCTTCTGCAATTGAAGCGAAAAATCAAGTACAACCGATCCAAGGGGAATCCCACTGGGCCTTTGAAGCAAAGAGTTGAACGGCTTAATGCAGAACTTTCAAAATTGGAAAAAAACAAATCTTCGTACGTTGATGTCACCAGAAAGATGCTGGTAGCCAATGATTCCTCCAACTTCAACAATAAGTTCATCTTGGTGAGAATGTTACTCAAATGGAACAACAAGAACAGAAACTTGCTATTCAAATACGTGCATTTTGTTCAGTTGAATCGATTCTTGAAACAATACTTAAGCTTCGAAAGTATAAGTGCTTTAGAAGATTTGATCAAAAAAGCAGATAAGGTGGTGACCGATTTTGATGGCACAGAAGACGATCTCGTGAAGCTTGTCCTGCGTGCCTCAACTTCCTATGACAGAACCACCAAGTCTTTGGACTGCCAAAATCGCTTGGACAAATTCGATGAAATATTGACCCAGGTCACAAACAAAGAAACCACAGTGGGTGATTTCTTGATTGAAATCTTGTCCCCACAAATCCAGCTTCAAAGTGAAAAGACACCTGATTCTGTGGTTATTGTTACCACTCCATCCATAGATGCTAAAATTCTATCAGTTTACGAGAAGTCCAAAGATCGTCTATTACTAGATATTGATGAATTAGAAAATAGAGTTGGATGCATTGTTAACGATGCTAATGTGTTGGTATTTGAAAAAGAGGAAAACTCCAACTCGTTCATTTTTGATGAGGTTTGCTATGGATCTAGTACCAATTGGCCACCTTGGGTGGGGGTCGAGATATGCCAAGAAGCTTCTTTGGCAGGAGAAAATCACCTTCTTTTGGAGAACACCTCGGTCATGGTCACATACTACCAACTGAAATCTTTGGGGGTTAACATGTCTGATACGGATGATGATGAACCAGATCACCTCTCGGTAAATTCAGCCGTTCCTTCTATGTCGTCAGAGACATCGAAACACCTTCAGTCAAGAGATCAAACCCCAAGTTCCATCCAAAATAGGCTTCGAATCGACGTTCCCAAAGTCAACGTCACATCCACTTCTTCTCAGTACTTTACCTTATATTTTATGGTGATGGATCTACTATTGTACAGTGAGCCAAGTAACAAAGGGTTGGCGGATAAGTTAGAGAAACTAAAGTTTTCAATTGACTTCCAAAACTTGAATTCTTTATACAAAAGAATAAAGACACTCCACCTCCAGAATAGAACCCTCCAGTTCTTGGAAAATAATTATTATTTCCGACAGAACAAGTTGGATAATGAGGCATTGAATGATTACCTATCATTAAGAGCACTTCGTGAAGAAATTGTCAGTGAAATTTATTTGCTACTCCATTCCCTCCTTACAGGGAATATCCAAATTCAAGACCTGGGTAAAATACCAACTACAGAATGGGTGATACACGCCGATGAAATCATCATGCATATGCTAGAAGATGATAGGACCCCAATTATTGATCTTGCCATGGCCAAAGGGAGATTTCGGCGAATAGTGAATGAAGATGAATCTAACATCAATAGGATCGAAGTTTCCATGCTCCAAGGGTTCAATTTAGTTCAAGGAGCAGTATATCCATCATTCTTGGAGCCCATCAACATCCCTGATTCCACGCATGATCACGAAGTGCTGGATTTGATCACTGTTAATTGGTCCATGTATAGTAATATTGGAGGCATAAAGTTGATTGAAAATTTTGAAATTACATCAGAGCCTTTGAGCCTTAGAATAGATGAAGTTACGGGAAACAGACTCATGAACTTTATCTTCAAATCTGATTTGAACAATTTGAGCAATTTGAGCCAAAGTCCGTTATTTGAAGGAAACGAAGAATCACTGGATGAGGATGATAGTGAGTGTTCTTCTAAAAATAATCAGATGACAAAGACAGCTAGTAGGTCGGAGTTATCAGAAGCTTCTAGGGGTAGCCATGCTCTTGGGGGTCCCAATATATTCACCAAATCCATCTCCCAGGCTTCTAATAGTAATGAAGAAGATGAAAAACAGTTAGAAGATATGATTCTTCGATCAAAGAAATACATCAGTATCAATAATTTGAAAATTAGCCCTGTGGATCTCCTGTTGTCAATTAAACTAAGAGGAGGTTATAAACGAATGTTAAACGTGCAAGATTTCAAATTACTGTTGCCTGAAGTATATATTCGGAAGAGGATCATGTCGATGCTTGAATTTACCATGTTGCTCAAGAGAATTATGATTAAAACAATCATGGGTCATGTGGGAGGGTTGGTGAAGAACAAAATGAAGAAACATAAGCGACCCATGAATCTTGTTAGCAAGCCTTTGAAGCCAATCAAAAGATACGCTAAATTCATTGCCGTCAGTGAATTGAGGCAGCTGCAGTAAGTTGCAAGTGTATTTTATGTATGATACTGTAATATAAACGTCATTTTGTCGGAGTACAGTATGATACTGCACAATAAACATCATTTTGTTGGAGTGTAGTATGGAGTGTTATCCTGTTCGTGGTCTCATTAGAAGTGTTTGGAAAGTTTGAAAGCTATCATATGTGTTGTCTCTTTGGAGTATCTCCATTGAGTTGTTTTTTCTTTCTCTTTCTCTTTTCTTCATCATGATCAGATCCATCATCGCGTCTCATCAACGTCTGTTGGTCACTCATACCTAAATCCACGGGATCAAATCCAGGAATCCCATTCACGGGCGTTTTATCGAATTCTAGGCCTTTGCTCAAGATATCTGCTTCAATTGGCTTGATAACATCGGGATATTGGCTAAGCATAGGATCTAATAATCCATTCGGTATAGGCTTTGGACTTGTGATATTATGACGACCGGGCAAATCTTGGATATGGTTCTTGTACGACTTGCGTAGTTTCACGCCCTTGGACCCATCTGGGTTTGTCCTGGCCAAGCTTCTGGCAGTATCCTCTAACCCATATATCAGTAAAAGATTATTCAAAGGAGATGGTTGAACTGGTGTATACTGCTCTGGGACGGCGTTAGTAATAGAAGTTTTCGCATTCACCTTCAAATGTTACATACTTGTACGATCTATCAAGTAAGGATCCTTCGATTGGGCCTCCGATTGGCTCATGTCTCAAAAGAATAGTATAATAGATATTTTCACGTTGCACAAATTCGCGATATTTGTAACTCTTATACCGTTGATATTATATTTTACAAATATACACCAAGTAACTATAAACAGAACGAGTCCTTTCTGCCGTATTCAAGTGATTTCCGTTTGTGGTTGTTTCAATTAAGGTTGACTGTCGACTATTTACTTACCCACGACTTCCCAGCCGTCTTCTTTATGGTTGGAAATAGATAAATCGGAAGTAGCTTGTTCTAAAGACGATTCTACTTCCTTGGTTGCATTCTTGGTAGCAGGTACTTTGTCTTCATCATCAGAGTCTCCTTCGATAGCTAAAACTTCGAAAGCAGATTTTTTTGGAGCTTCAGACTCTTCTTTCTTCTCCTCTGGTTTATTTTGTCTGTTTGAAGGATTTCTAGATCTTGGAGAAGGAGCCGCTTGTTCAGATCTGGCTGCACCCCAATCGAATTCAGGATCTTGCTTTCTTGGTTTTCTGTTACTTCTTTCTCTTGGGGGTAAATAAGCTTGTTCAGTTCTAGCCGCACCCCAGTCCAAATCAGGTTCATCTCTTCTTGGCTTTCTGTTGAACCCTCCTTCTCTTGGTTCCCTTGCTCCTTCCCTGGGTTCTCTTGGTTCCCGTGGGGGTAATCCACTTTTTTCTTCTCTGGCAGAACCCCAGTCCAATTCGGGCTCATCCCTTCTTTCTCTTCTGACTCCTCCTTCCCTAGGTTCTCTTGGTTCCCGTGGGGGTAATCCACTTTTCTCTTCTCTGGCAGAACCCCAGTCCAATTCGGGCTCATCCCTTCTTTCTCTTCTGAATCCTCCTTCCCTTGGGGCTCTTGGAGGTAATCCAGCATGTGCATCTCTAGCAGAACCCCAATCTAAATCGGGTTCTTCTCTTCTTTCTCTTCTTGGTGGTCTGTCTCCTCTGTCGCCTCCTTCTCTTGGTGGTAAACCCCCTTGTTCATTTCTGGCCGCACCCCAATCCAAATCTATGTCATCGTCTCTTCTTCTACCATCTCCACCAGATCTCCAACCTGAATCACCATCTCTTTGAGGAGCTGCTACATTGACGAAAATTCTTCTTCCTTGGAAGTCAGATAAGCTCAATTGTAAAGCTTCTTCCAAAAGCTCTCTTTTATTGAAGGTAATAAACCCAAATCCTCTTAATTTACCAGTTTCACGATCAATTGGTAAGGCAATATCTGAGATAATATCCGACATTTGCATTCTTTTTTCGAAAAACTGCTTCACATCCTCATCAATTATATCCCAAGGTAAATTGTTGATTCTAGCTCTGTATGGAGGGGCATCAGGAATGGGAAATTCCTTTCTGTCACCATGGAAATCAGAACCTCCCTGGCTAAACCCTTGTCTACCAAAATCAGATCCTCCTTGTCTTTCGTAGGTAGAAGATGAGTTGTTGGTAGCGGTGGGGACACCGATTGAGGACATGTCTACCTCTTCGTCAGCCCATGATCCTCCTCCGAGGGAATCATCGGCTAAGAATGAACCTAAGTCCATTTTAATACTTTTCTTTGGGGCTATAAAAATACCTGTTAGTAACGCGATGGTTTGAATTTTTGACAACTAATGTCCACGTTAGAAGCACATGGTATAGATATGGCTCCCAAACACAGATATATTCTGGTAACGGTCTACATACCCATCTTGTTTGACTATTGTTTTAAATTAAAGGATAAATCAAGTGAAAAATTTTCGCACACAAACTTCTCATCTTACATTTACGTCAGTTCCTATATTACATATAAAATGATGGCTTAATATTGCCTTAAGGGGTGTATTAGGGATAGCGAATACTTGAAGGATTGGCATTCGTCCCTACAAAATTTTGAAGTACAGATTTTCAATAAATTTGAATGTAGATCAGAATGGCTGCTAAGAATTAAAAAAGATGCAAAAAAACGAGGTTCCGTTTGAAACAGTTTAGTACCTTCCTTATTTTGGTTATACCCTGTTATCATTGACTTGTCTTGCAGTTTCTGCAGAAACTGGAATATTGGTAGCGAGATCTGTCAGAAGGCGAGACCGAGCTGTTTGTAACGTCTGATTTGATGAAACAGTCTGCACGATTGATTCACTTGCCGGACTAGTGTCCTGCTCTGTAATATCCGTTTCCCGAATAGGTGTGGGTGTGGTAGTCGCATCGGTGGGAGTTGAATTCTCTGTTGGTTGGTCAGGAGCCCTGGACCTAGTTCTTCTTTCTTCGTCTACTCTGAAGTTGTGGTAAGCAGTAACAACCCCATAATTGAATAGATCTGTCTTGGACACCCCCATAAGCTTCCAAAAAATTATCTTGGCGATGTTACCATATTTTGTCTTTGCTGTTTCCCTTCCGATGGCTTCAAGGTTTAGATGTGCCACAGATTCATCGTTCAAAATCATCCTAACTCTTTCATCTATTGGGATCAACTCTTGAAGCATGGCTCTTAGTGTAGGATCAGTTCTGAAGACTTCGAGGTCTATTGAATCGACATCTGACTCATCATCAAAATTGTTATTACCGTCATTGTTATTACCTGCATTGTTGCTACCTGCATTGTTGTTACCTTCATTAGTGTCGTTATCATTGGTATCACCTTCATTATCGTTATTGGTGCCGGCTGCATTCCCGCCCTGGCCCTTGTAATAGTAGTCCCGCTTACACATAGGACAGCATGCTCTCCGTTTTGTAAGCCAAGGGTCAAGACAATCCGCATGGAATACATGGCCGCAAACTAATCCTCTCACTATGTCGTCGTCCTCAATGACTTCTAAGCAAATAGCACAGGAACCAGAGGTGAAATGTAATTCCTCTGCTACAACTTCTGGTGGATGTTGCACTCCAATATCACTGGCTTCTTCACGTACCTGAGTCTCATGGCCGCTTAGATAGGTCAACTCCACACCCTCAGCACTAGGTCCTGTTTCTTCCCTAGTATTTGAATCACTAGTAGAAACAGAATCAATCTTATGATTATTCTCGATAGCCTCATTATTGAAATCACCTTCTTCTTGTAGAACCCCCTCTCTATTTTCATGATCTCTCTCTTGACCCCCATGCAACCAATCGTAGTAGGATTTCTTAGGGAACAACTTCTCCACCTCCTCATCCGTAATCTTTTTCATCTTACTAAATCTGCCTCTGCGTCTTCTCCTGCGTCTTCTTCTCAAATTTAACCTCCTGTCAAATATATCACTTTGAACGTAATTATTCGTCCTCACGTAGTTCAACTGTTCTCTTAATTCTACCGCTGTATGGTGCATGGTAGCAATATTATTGGGACCAGCCCCAGTGGTTAACATGAAGCTCCGTTGAGATACCGGGTAGATATGTAAGCCATATTTGGACCTGACAAAGTATCTGACGGTAAAGAATATGAATAAACTAGCAATGAAAACTCCTACTGCCAAGGCCAAAAAGAAAAGGACGGTGGAGGGAGTGTTGCCAATAAAAGAAGATGTACCAGATGTATTGTCTCCATCACCTGATGCCTTTGATTCATTGTTAGAAGAATTAGACATTATACTGGGTTAATGTGATCCACTATAGTCTCTACACTTGAACTATATTCAGCGTCTGTTCGGCAGTTATAAGGAAATTAAAATCTGGATCGGGAAAAAGTGCCCATACTCAAATCCCTAATTTTCAACCGATAACAATTTGTGCGAGCAAAGGGGGCCGATGTCCTTTTACCCCAAGGGTATCCAGGGCTGAGCCAATAGGGAAAAAAGAGGTATAATTGGTGTGTGGGCTTGCAGATCGTTTCGATTCTCGTAAACTCTTTTTCTTTTAGGGAATTTTCACCAGAAGTAGTGGTTTTGAGTGACACATGGATCGTAAATTGAATAGTGGGGTCGTGCGATTGCTCATAATAGAAATGAAACCCTTTATTCATGAAGTACAAGTCATGCATCTCAAGAAGGCTTGGGGCTGACAAATAGTGCATGAGATCTGGGACTACTAAAAAGTGGAGGAAAAGACCACACTTTATCATTAGTGCACACTTTTTTTCACGTTCTGTGCCCAGGGCTTTTGTCATTGTCACTTGACAGTAATTTGGTTAGTTTATTTATTGATGAATAAAAACTATATATTGAATTCTTTGATAAGAAATTATGTAATCTGAAGACAGAAAGTTTAAGCACCTTTTGGAGCTTCTTTGAAGGAAGAGGCAGTTTCTTCTCCCATAGCCAGCAAGATGGTAACAATCAATTCTTTACCATCATCGAAAGCAGTTTGAATATCGTCTCCCAAAGAATCTTCAGGGACTTTGACATCATCTTTCAAAGTACCATCTGGGGACATTAAAGATAAGAATCCATCGTCAATGTCAATCAATTGGTATTCTTCTCTTCTAACGTTTGGAACTTCCATATTGTGGGTAGATGGAGATAAATCTTCTAATTTTTTACCAGTGAAGATATCTATGGCAACCAAATGGACCTTGGCGTGTCCGTGCTTACCAGTCTTAGAGGTAGACATATCGACAATCTTACATGGTCTGCTCTTAATGACAACATGTCCTCCCTTTCTCAAAGCGGAACATTGTATTGGGAAGGTTAAAGCAGCACCAGCTGAAGCAGTAGCGAATTGCTAAATAAAGTTAGTATTAATCATGGAAACGCCTAATGTCTCTTTAACTTCCAGTCCACTTTACAAAGGGCATAGTTGGCTATATCTTCACACGACAACGAAACCATCAACAACGACTTAATTCATCGAGGATATACGTAAACGACACCTACAGGGGAACGTAGTCTATTTCGGCCTTCATGTTGGTGGAATCTACTTCGTCGTCGGGCTTTCAAAATGTGAGGAGCCAATGACAGCCGTGTCAAAAAGAATCAAATGTGAAAAATTCAAATCAACAAAAAGGATATATAGCACGCTCCGACACATGAATAAAGGCTTGAAAATGGACGTAGATGAAGGTGGAGGTATGGAGGATCATATGGAAAGGTAACATAGGCTGTTTGTGACTGCTCACAAACATTAATGTAAACATACATCGTCAGACATTGTTAAGGATATTTCTGGTTTATGAAGAAAAGAAAAATTTATTTCGTCCAGATGACAAGATTTGAGAAAAATTGGGCGAGAGCATCGAAAATAAATTGAGTGTGCTGAAATTAACTGTGACGTGCGGGTAAAATTAAGACTGAGTTCGCCTACTGATGGTGTTACCCTGACATTATTATAGTACAAATAATTAACATATAAAGAATGCATCATCATCTTTAGTTGGTGGTAATCTCAAACCGTATGAGGGTGACATGTCAGTTGGTTGATAGTGGAGACTTGCAATGACGTGCAAAGGCTCAAAGAAGTGGAATGTTCTCTATAAACCGATGACCTGAGCTTGTATCAGCTTGTGACAGATGCAAACTTCAGCTGCGGTTGAGACTTGACCGACTTTTCTTTGATATCTGAAATCTCAGATTCATCGATGGTCTTTTCGTTAACTTCATTATCAGTGATACTGGGGGTTCCTTGATGTTCACGTTGTTTACTCAAGTAAATTGCAGTTTTCTCCAACTTTATCTCTTCAATAAGTCCAGCCCATTTGTGAAGTAATTCTTGACATTGATCATGTAATTTGAAACTTTCAGGGTATTCTAATTCTTTGTTTTTTATAATACATTTCAAAACTTTGTGAATCTTTGTAGTTTTGAGTAACTCTAAGTTGATCTTGAAATCAACCAACTTCTTCAATATCAACCTTGACGTAGAAAGTTCGTCAGCGTTAGGGATATCATCTTTTTCTCTTTGAATTAAAGACTTTTGCAATTTTATACGACACAACCATAATTGTTGTAATCGTTCTTCTTCTGAAAGCTCCTTCTTGTGGTTGCTATGTGCATTATGAGGGCTCGAATTGCTAATAGGACCTGGAGATTCCGTTTTAAATCGCTTACTTCTGAGTGACGTGGGATTGTACGAATCCTCAGTCTCTGTTCCTGAATTGACGACCCGACGTTTTCTGGTAACCACTTCATCATCCGATCTTTTTTGGATACCATTTCTCCGGGTACCATTGTTTCTCCCATTCTTTAATATCCTGGTACCATCTTCATCAACGTCGCCCCTATTCGTCCGAGCAGATCTCCTCTTGTCCGGCTTTATATCTTCTTCTCCTTCTTCTTCTTCTTCTCCTACTTCTTCTTCTACTTCTTCTTTAACATCATCATTTTCTAACGAGTCGTCGCCTTCTTGTGGATCTTCATCGTTGTCTTCTTCATCAGCTTCCTCCACCACGTCCTCTTCTTCGCCACTTTCTGGCTGGTTTGGGTTTATTTCCGCTTCTTCCTCTTCCTCCTCCACTTCACCATCTCTCCCACCGTTGTTCAACCGAGCATCTAACTGTCTCATGAACGTATCGAATTTCAATCCCTTGGCAGCCAAAAACGCATCTGTTATACTGCTACTCCTATTAGATGACTTGGACTTCAACTTCTCCTTATATCTGACAACACTCGCCTGGGGGATCTTTTTAATCCGCGTATCCAACATCCCCTGGTCCAAAGGCTCGAGACTCTTCTCATTCATCCAGTAGTAGTCTCCATCGGGTATGAAAATAACACACGTACTCGCTGCTTTCTTTTTATTGACTTTGAATATGGCGTCCGGTATCATATCCTTTGGCATTATAAACGATGGCCAAGCAGGGAACCCGGGCATCTTGGCTAACACCAAGTCCTTAGAAGTAAACGAATCTTTCTTGCTTTTCTTGGGTGGCATTGTGCAGCACGTTGTTACAGTATATGAAACAATCGATACGTTGCTGGTTTCTTATATGAGTCTGGCGGCCTTTTCAAGGATATTCTCCAAGAGAATTTGTGCTGAAGACTGTGGGATATACCGATTTGATTGCTTTGAACTCTGTGGGTGAGCTGGAAAATGGCACCTGTACAGCAGTGGCGGGTATCACAGGAAACCTTTAGGTGATTAATGAAGGATTGCGTGCAACTAGAAGCTTTTATTAGGCTATGAAACTTCAAATAATGTTGCAAAAAGCACAGTGATAGGTCCAATGCACCTGAATGATTTGGCTTTAGTAAATAAACTATGCAGTTGTTTAGATAAGTTGTGTTTTTTTCCTTGCCAAACTAGTCTCGAAAAATGTGAGGGTTTGGTTGGAAATTATCAGGAAGACCTGTCGCCGCGAGCCGGAACAGCAAAATTGTGCGGATAACGCCTAATATGGGTGTAAGGTTCTTTTTGCATTTTCTAAGCCCCACCAATGATATGGGGCTTGTGATGTACGATATTCAAAAAGAATTATTTCGAGTTATTTGGTGCATCATTATAAGGGGTTGTAGAAATGGGCAATATGCGGCGATTTTTGGAGTACTTCCACCACATTGCTGCTGGTGGTGGTTGGTGCACGCCTTGTCTACTAACTGGGACACAATCCGTCGTGTGTGGTTGGGACTTGGGAGTTGCAAAAAACTGGGATGGAACGAACCGACATTGAAACATTGTTTTGTTAAGGTGTATTTTTTCATGAAAGTGATATGGCCAAGCGTTTATGATTAGTGGTGATATTAGCGAGTGGACTTTGAAGAGGAGATGGTATAAAGTTATGAAAAAGATGTGAATCTCACAGAATGCAGTTAATAGTGAAAAAACAAATTATTTAATATCTAGTAAAGGCAACCAAGAAACCAATGGTACAGCCAGAAGCGGAGTGACGATTGGAAGAAGAGAGGAATGTCCTGTTCCATAAGTCCTTTTTTATTATGCATCTGAGTCGTCATTATTTAGTGGGGTACTGGAGGTCGCTTATTGTCCTCGCACGCAATAATTTTTACATCTTTTAAGACGTTCTTTGCATCTTCCTTTACGTCTCCCTTTACATCTTTCTTTACGTTGTTTCTTCATTTATTTTCATTTTTCCTTGAAACATAACAGCTTGACGTTCATCTAAACCGTTGCCTAGTCCGTTTGCCACAGAACCGTCTAGAACCCGAAACAGTAGACTTTAAAAACATCTCGAAGATAATGCTGTATTTCTATTGCCGTGCAACCTATCCTTAAATCGTACCTTTTCCTGACAGTACCCGAGCACTCCTTTATCTATTATAAGTACAATTACATTGCAAACAACTCCATATTTATTATGCTGTGAGACTCATTTTTTTGCACTCGTTTTTTTCCCAAAATTTGCCTATTTTTTAATCTTCACTGAGGTAACCAGTATTATCTCCAGTAATTTATACTACTTTCTTGCTTTCTGTTCACCAGTTACTGGGATTAGCTATTTTTAAGTGATATCTACGAAATCCAAGTGTTTCCAATCGAGGTACGGTTCCCAGTGCAATTTGGCAGACAATTATTTTTTTGGCCGCTAAATTATCACTATCTAGCTTATATTAGGTACCACCCTTTTATTTCCATCATTGCACCCGAAATTGATCAGAAATGTCAACTACCACCATAAGCTCCAAAAGATCGTACGATCTACAAGACTTGGCAACCCAAATTTTGTCGGATCCCATTAAGCGGCAGAAGTTGGAAGCCATAACCAAATTATCGGACATCAGCTACACCAATTCGGCTCCCAGTTTTAGTTCCCATGATATTGCCCTGGAAATAACACCTTTCAATCCCACTACCAAATTGAGTCCTGATAGCTCCCAGTTGCACAATTTACCTGAGGATTCTATTCCTCTAATTGATCCCTCCTATGAGCTCACACAATTTTTCACCGATTATGATTACCACAAGTATAACCGGTACAACCAAGCAGTTAAAAACATAGTGGCAATGTTTCCTCCTCCCATGCCCCCAGCAGTTCCCGGAACGGGCCCAGGAAATCCTGCAAGTATTATGGTTCCGTTCATTTATCCACCACCTCCTGAAATTAAGCCTAGTCCTTACATTGATGATGATGAATATTTTATGAAAAAGCCTGAGGACCGGTCTACCAAAACAAGATCACAAAGGTTCAAGAGGGAAGAAACCGTTGAACATCATGAGAAACCAGTGGAACTCGCTCCTTTATTATTCCCTCCACCTAATTTCATGCCATATCCATTGAATGCAAATAAATCCACCCTAACGCCCCACGACTTGTTCACAGACTTATTGGATGCTTCCCTAATCCTTCCGAGAATTGACATGGTGGTTGCTTCGGCTGCAGGATCGTTATCTGATTTGAAAGTGCAAGCATTACAAGAGGGATTTGATATAACAGAACATGAGAACGAATACAGGTATCGGAGGCTTCATATGGAAAGTCAAATGCACACTGTATATGACAGTGACGACGAAAAGGCTCGGGAGGAGACTAGAGACTACTACGATAATATTGATGTCAGTAATCAATTTGATGAACGGTTCCATGGTGTCTATGATCCCTTTGATGGGTACGTGGAACCTTATGTACAGGTCTCAAGTAAATTGAGTAATGTCAAGAACAAGAGGATACATGACAGTCTGGAGGCCGTGGATAAGCCAAAACATGCAAACGGAGAAATACCGAATTTCAACCAAGTTCTTGCGGCTACCAATACTTTCAATTTCAGAGATTCTTCGGAGAAGAGGCGAAGAATTCTCCACAATTCAGTTGCTAGACTTGAACACATAAATGAAGACTATAAATTGGAGCTAATTCAATCAAGGAAGCAGGATCTTCTTCGGCGAATTAAGGATCTTCGGAGTTCCAAAATATTAATGACGGATTCAACTAATACATGTATTGAAAGTGAAGAATTAGTGGAAGTCAAAACCAAACTTGATACAAAGAGAGATCTTGAACTTTTGAAATTGAAGCTTGAAACTGATTACGAAAAGTTGAGACTGTCAATCTCTTATTACAATGATACCAATAAAGTCTACAAAAAGTATAACAACACGGTGCTAAACAAGCTTCTTAAATTAAAAAACCTATTTGAGCATCAAAGGAAAGTCATGGATAATTTATTGACTAACGAGAAGCAATTCAACGAGTTGGTAGATTTGAACAATAAAGAAAGTTCAAAAATATATGGAGACGTGCTTGAAAGAGACTACAGGAAAGACCTCAGGAAAATTATTAAGTTTAAATCAAACGCAACAGGAATGAGATATAATGTGGAAGGGGATGAAGACGAAGAAGAGGACGACAAAAACACAAAAAATGGATTGGAAACACTCGATTCGTTACTTGATAATATCAAAAACACCAAATTCTCCCAGAGTCTTGAAGCCCTAAATGAAGTTAGCGATTTCATGCCCATGATTTCAACCAAAGAGTTTAATCTTATAACTTCCAATATTAAAGCCAATGCAGACATGAAAATCAACTTGAACCACCAAATATTCCGGTCTCCAATTTATGAGAGTGGCTCAGACTCCAACTATACATCACAAGGTCTAGAAGCACCAAAAAGACGTGGAAGACGGGCAAATGCGAGTGCTGAAGTAGACGCGGAAAGTTTGAACTCAGAGGCGTTCTTATTGGCCAAAATAACCAAGAACTTTGTTGGACCCCAGCCTGTCAATCTTGTAGAAATGGAAGATGATTTAAAAAAGATGGGAGTGACAAGCAAATGGAACTAAATTTTTTATATATTGAATAAAACATAGACTAATGTTACAGTAATAAACATAATAGAACAAAAGAGACACTGGACAACTTCTATCACCAAACACATGTCGGATCAAAAGTCCTCAAATTGAGCATAGATTCCAATAACGACATTGGCAATACCGATAATCAAAGGGAAGTTACCCAAAAGGGTATTGAATTCTTTAATAAATCCGAACTGGATCAAAGCATGAGTTTCGAAAGCCTTGAAGATTCCACTATAAGATTTTAAAGTGATCAAAGCCTTGGAGTTGTAGATGATAAAGTAAAAGATCAACACCTTGGACAAAGCAAAAATAAAAGGATCGTACTTGTAGATTCTCAAAAAGATACTGGTATCATCATCAATTGTAAGCGATCTTCTGGTGAAGTTGAAGTAGTAGGAAAAGAACAAGGGGAACAAAACAGCAGAAACAGCCCAGTTAAAACCAATTGACAAGATCTTAAAATTAATCAAGTAATTCAAATCAGGTAAAGGAAAGGTACTTTTTGCCAAGTAAGGGATCTTTTCTTTCAACAAAGGGTGAATCAACGAGTTATCTTTAACAGCAACCAATGGTACGTAAATGTAGAAAAAGTAAGCAGACTCCAATAATAATTCAATGTAGTTTAAGGTGATTGTTTTGGACAAGTTTTCTCTCAATTCTTCATTGTATTCCAAGGTGGTGATACCAATGGAATCAGTGAAGTCCAATAACTTGGCGTAATATTCTTCCGAGAACTTGATCACCGGATCAAAGTATTTCAATACATCAATTGGAGGTCCTTTGTATTCTCCGTCTTCTGCGTCCTCACCCAAAACGCCCTTTTCTGACAAAATGGAGACATCATCTTCACCAGCACTTTCGTCGGCTTCCAAAGCGGCTTCGAGCAAAGCTTCACCTTCTGGGCCAGTTTCACTGATGTAAGCTTCCAATTTCTCAATTAACAGTTTTTTGGTGTCTTTGCTATGAACAGAAACATCGACTTTGTGAGCCAAAGCCAATAAATCAGCCTTTTTGTAAGAAGTTAAATCAACCATTATCAACACTTAGTTCAAGATTAAAAACAAGAAAAGGATGCAAGTCCAAAAAACTAAAACAAAGTAAACAGAGACGGATTATATAATAATTTTTGGCACAAAGCAAAACAATCAAAACATCCATACACCATAAATGATGACCGCAAAAAAAAGTACCATACTTATTGACGACGCCTTTTTTTTTGGGCCACAATTAGAGGAAACACTGGCAGATCGCCCCAGGTGGTACCGGCGTGGTACCGCAGCATTACTTCAACCACCACTACTTTGGTGTAAAAGTGTTAACAGGCTGCAGTGAATTTATTTTGGAAATGGCCTAAACAGGTTAAAATCACCAAGCATCAAGCTGCGCGCGTTTAAACAGCGTACTATAGTACGACTGTGACCGTTCAACTTAATGAATTACCTATTTGATCCGTTAGGTAAATACTGGGGAGGCAACTCAAATAGGAGGAAATGTAATTGAACCACAGGGTTGCTGTAGAAGAGAGGCACCCTTGGTGGCAGTTGGAGCAGTAATGGTGGTGGAAATAGGCCATGGCCACGTCCAATTTTCTCATTTTTTTTTTGATCTTGAAATTTAGTATATATATTACAGCCTGTAATTATTTACAAAGTTACAGAACTATTGTGGTTTTATTATACCATCAGAAGAATCCGCGAACGTGGATACACCAGTAAATGACTCGACTACTAATAAGACGATTGTCTTCGTGTTCGAGGGCACTCCAAGAGCCTCGAATAAATCAACTTGGAATTCAATACCTTTCAGAAGCGTTACAGAAACGGGTTTTCCCTAAAACACCTCCTAAAAATTATCTCAAAGTGAAGAATAGTGCCTTTCTAGAGATCTCCAAACGACATCTAGAAGTAAGTGGGTTGTTAGGAAAGAAAACACAACTAAATGATCCAATTAACATAGAGAACTTTCCCAGCTTAATTGGAGGAAACTCCCTAGATGAGCACTTTTTCAAAATGGGTTTGATGTCAAGTGAACCGTACCTTTCGCGGTGTAATGAGTTTTTATCAGAAGATCAGACGCTACCTCCTGCACCTTCAAAATGGGTCTTTAGACCTGGTTGGTACCGATACGAATTGGACAAAGATCCTGAACCGGTACCGTTCCCCACAGAAGATGATTTGGTGTTTGATGTGGAGGTGATGTACAAGACTGCACCATACGCGGTGCTAGCGACAGCCGTATCACCGAAAGCATGGTATGGTTGGGTATCTCCTGCCCTCACAAAATACAAAGAAGGCGAGCCGGTTGATTTTGAGCACTTGATCCCGATGAATACATTAAAGGATGAAAAGGTCATAATTGGCTACAATGTAAGCTACGATAGAGCTCGAATATTGGAAGAGTACAATATCAAACAATCCAAAGCTTTTTTTTTGGATGGGATGTCATTGCATGTGGCCACCTCTGGTTTGAGTACTAATCAACGACCTTTGTGGCATAAACACAAGAAATTAACGAAAATTAACGAATCTGACGAAAATGATGAAAACGACACTGACGAAATTGATGGAGGTGAATCTGCGGCCGAAAAAGTACGGCAATTGGCCCAGGACCTAATAGATGATCCTTGGCTCACAAAAGGTGCCCCCAACTCTTTGGCTAATGTTGCTGAATTCCATTGTGGGATAAAATTGAATAAGGATGCGAGAGAGGCTTTTGATACTGTTAACCCCCAAGATATCATTGACGACTTCAATAATTTGATGGATTATTGTTCAGAGGATGTGAAGGCCACATTCGAAGTCACCAAGAAGCTATTTCCGGTATTTAAGGAAAAAATTCCCCATCCAGTATCATTCGCTGCTTTAAGACACTTGGGAACCCTTGCTTTACCCACCTCCAAAAAATGGGAAAGTTATATCGAAAGTGCAGAAGCTATCTACAACGAAAATAGAGACTCTGTCACCAAAATTCTAAAGGATAGAGTGAATGAATTGATAGCTTATGTCGACAAGGGAGAAAAGTTCAAACCCAAATATGAAACCGATCCGTGGTTGAAGCAGTTGAATTGGACAATAAAAGAGCCTAGGTTCAAAAAAAATGGTGATCCTGTTGCAAGACAAGCGTTCATGACGGGATATCCTGAATGGTACAGGGAATTATTCAAGACAACGAATGACTCAAATGGGGAAAAGAGTCGGGATTTGAACATCAGTGTGCGTACTAGAATAACACCCTTATTACTTAGATTGAAGTGGGAAGGATATACTTTATTCTGGGCTGAAAGTAATGGATGGTGTTTCAAGGTGCCATACTCCTATGATGTTATACTGGAAATGGAGCTGAAAGGGTATAGTAGAGCCAAATTGTCAGAGGAAGAGCAAGATTTATATTATGATGAATTGTCTCCCGATGATATAACGTCGTTTGAGCTATTCAGAGTCCCACATCCAGACGGTAATGGCAAAAGGTGCGCAGCCATTATGTCCAAGTCATACTCCCAATTCTTTCAAAGTGGAGTGCTAACCAGTGAGTATTCCTACGCTAAAGAAATTTTGGATTTGAACTCTACTGCCTCTTATTGGATGGGGAACAGAGCTAGAATAATGGACCAATTTGTCGTGTACTCAAACCCAGATGGCAAGAACGTCTTCTTCCCCACAAAGAAAGAGAGCAAGAACCATACTGATATGGGATTAATTTTACCAAAGTTGATCACTATGGGAACTATTACCCGAAGGGCAGTTGAAAATACATGGTTAACTGCTTCCAATGCCAAGAAGAATAGTATAGGGTCGGAGTTGAAGTCACTTGTGGAAGCACCTGAAGGGTACACATTTGTGGGAGCAGATGTCGACTCCGAGGAGTTATGGATTGCTGCCCTCATTGGAGATGCTGTTTTCAAGATCCACGGGGCCACGGCCCTAAGCTGGATGACTTTGGAAGGGGATAAGAACCATAAAACGGACTTGCATTCCAAAACCGCTGATATATTGGGTATCAGTAGAAATGATGCCAAAATCTTCAATTACGGAAGAATCTACGGAGCCGGAGTGAAATTTGCAACAAGGTTATTAAAGCAGTGCAACAGTTCTTTGACTGACGAAGAGGCAGAAATAATGGCCAAGAAGTTATATGTAGAAACCAAAGGCTCCCATGGGAATTCCAAGCTATTCGGAAGAAGATTGTACCACGGAGGAACTGAAAGTGTCATGTTTAATGCGTTAGAATCTATTGCTCATTTAGAGGATCCTCGAACACCTGTTCTAGGGGCGTCCATTACTGACGCTTTGACGATGCAGAATTTAAACAAAAACAACTATTTGACTTCCAGAACCAACTGGGCCATCCAAAGTTCTGGTGTGGATTACCTTCATTTGCTCATCGTGTCAATGGATTACCTAATCAAAAAGTACAAGGTGCAAGCCAGATTGGTGATTACAGTTCATGATGAGTTGAGATACTTGGCTAAGGATGAAGAAAAGTATAAGGTAGCTTTACTACTCCAGATAAGTAATCTTTGGACTAGAGCCATGTTTGCTGAACGTCTAGGGTTCGATGAGTTACCTCAGAGTGTGGCTTTTTTCTCCGAAGTAGATTTCGACAAGGTTTTGAGAAAGGAAGTGGGTATGGAATGTATCACGCCGTCTCAACCTAATCCAATACCACCTGGCGAATCTTTGGATATCTTCAAACTTTTGGAAATCACCGAGAATGGAAAAATTTTGCAGCCCACCAAGTCCAATGATGGATCTAAAAATGTTGACGAAGAATTGAAATTCAAGAGTAATCCTCGAATCATTGAGAAGTTGAATGAAGGCTTACCCGAAACGCTAAAGCTAGTGAAAGTAAAGATAGAATTGTCCTCTTCAAAAGAAGAGTTTAGGAAAAATCTTTATGAATATGCCAAAGTCCAAAGAGAGGAAAATATCCCAGTGGCCTCCTTTGGGATGATGGGAGAAGGTTTGAGATCCACTAAAAGAAAGCGGAAACTCGACGATGACGACATTTCCACGAATGGAGAAATGGAGTTCAAGGCATACTTGAACATCAGGGACACTGACAACCGTGGAACAAAAAAGAAAAAGGAGAATCGAGGGCTTAGAACCAAGTATACCAACGGTGCCGGTAGTCAAGTGCCAAAACCAGATATAAGTTTCGGTAAAGATACGGAGAAAACGGCTAAAAAAGCGGCAACGGTCAAAGAAATAGAACCTGATCTGAATGAGGAGCGAGCGCCGAAACGACGAAATCCGTTGTTCAAAAGCCTAACGGGATCATTTGATGCGCCTATTCAGCACAGAGGTCGTCACCGATCCGACGACCGACCCACCGCCATTCAGAGCAGGCACATTCAAGTAGACGAAAAACTTCGACGACAGGATGAGTTTGAGATAAATTTGACCCTGGTTCAGCGACGACGGGGACAAACTCCTCCGTTGTAATCTTGCTACACAGTATGCTGGCATTTCTTCATTGATATAATTGAAGAAACGTCATGCCCATACTCACGACTCCTTCCATTCTTTGATTAATTGATTTTCATCAATTATCTGTAATATTAAAAATGAATCAGCCATCTGTATAATAAGTGTGTAAGTATAAGATATTTATGAGGTACCGATCAAGCCGTAGCTCGTCCTTCCTAATTAGGCGGTGGAAAACCTGTCAAATGATAGAGCCGAGTTCCGACCTGCGGTTCCGGATGTGCGCTCCGTGCCTGCATTCGCTGAAGATTTTGAGACTGGCAGAGACATAAAGCATGGACGACAAATGAGAAGGTATAAAAGCTTTTGTTCAATAAGATGCATACATGGCTGATGCACAGATTGTGCAGCGAAACCGACAGGTACATATCGGTGCTAAAATAGATTACGGAAGCCCAGACGAAAGCGGATTACTTGCTTGCCGAATAGAGTAATGCCATTGCCTGATTAAGAAAAGTACCGAGAATTTAAATACAAACGAGATGTAGCTAAGACAGTGTTAATAAGCTTACGTAGTACAAGGTACATATCTAAGTGCGGTTTGGTCAACGGCTCCGAAGCAATTTTAGCCCTCTTAGTTTCAAGCATCCTGGTGGGCCGAAACTCGAGTGAGAAATTTTTCACGCCGATAACAGCAAGATAACCGAGTAGCCAGAAAAAGTAAGAAGAAAGTGCCGGATTAAGCGGACTCAGTCCAACATAGGACAGTTGCAGCACAAATTTATTAATGATGGAGATTGATAAAAAATACTGTACCGAAGTTTAGGGCTAAACCCTAGAATTGACCTTAAAATGTGTCACAATACCCCGAATAACCCCGGTAAAATGAAAAAAAGAAACCATTTTGAACCCACAATAATAAAATACCTGAATACGGATTAATCATTGAGAAAATTAAGTGGGTTTACTGCCGGTCGTGCCCTGTCTTTTATTATCTCATAATTTCGACATTATGGTAGCGGAAGGAATTGTAAATTCACTCAAAAATATAAATTGAACTAGTCTCCCTGCTAAAAGTTTTTCCTTTTTTCTTTCTTCTTTTCTTGATTTTTACAAGTTGAATTCTTGAAACTTTTGAAATCTTTGAACAATGTTACCACCTGGTGTTATTTTAGTTTTTGTCTTGGTCTTTTTAGCTTTCGTTGGTGTGACTAGTACCATCCTTGCTAAGAAATTAAAGGCTAAGAAATCTCAACAAAGATTTTAAGTGTCTTTGACATGAGAGATGAATACAATTGTTGAAGGATGGACGTATAAAATGTTGATGGATAAATCATTGTTGTGTTTAAATGGGATTGGGGTTTGGTATGGGCCGTTTTTTGCATTGGAAAATTGCAGATGGTGAGAAATACCGATTTTTACAGGGCTTCTTTGAACTTATTTGAGGTACTCATTTGTTAGAACCTGGCCATTGGTTTTGAAAGTATACGATTTTGGTGTCTTAAGTGAACTTGAACTTGGAGTTTACAGATTTTTATATCGACTTACACTGTTGGTTTAGCCAATTTCTGGTTTCGTTTCCCAAAAGGCGAACTTGATATGCTTATCAACGTGCATTTCGTTGGATTTTTGCGAATTTTAATTTCCCATCATTTCCGGCTACTTTCAAACTCAATAGTTGGTTTTCTAATAAAAGTATTCTCCCCTGAAAAATTGTTGTTTCCAACGTCGATAATTTTGCTTACTGGAACCCCATTGATAAGTTTCCTTCATTCATTCTTTTCACATTCTTTTGTGCTTAATACGTAATACCGGAATGAGAGATGGAAAGTTGAATGCGGTTTTCTTTGGCTGCTACCATTCCAATACCTATTTAATGTTAACTAATGATTAGCATCATTTTCAAATATTTGTGAATTAATTACCCCGCTGTCCTTTGTCGTTGTTTTGTCCAATCTGTGTGCTTTTTTGTGTTTTAGTTTCAAACTAATTTTTAAGTGTTATTATCTAATATGGGAATTTTGTTGTTTTTGTCTAGGGAATCGGATTTTAATAAAATAACTTTATCAGTTGATTGTAGAATCTAAACCATAGAGTTTGGTGGTTCATGGGATGCTAAATTACTAAAAAATTAATCCTCTTTCTTATTGGCCATTACATCATGTAGATGCATTTAATTTGCCAGAATCGACACTATCTGCAGGCGTAATTTTTGGAGTCAATCTTTCAAGTCTTCGTTGTATTCCGTCATAGTAAAAGATTGAAGTAAACCAATCAATGCCATGAATCCCAATACATACCAGGTGAAAGCACCATGTCCAGTCTTATCAAAATGAGACATTAATATTCCCCAGGTTAGAGGAGCCACGAACCTGGCTAACGAGTTCAAGCTGATGGCTGATGCGTTAATAAATGCCCTGTGTCTCGCCGGAGCTGACCTATGCACTAGTAACATGAGCTGTGGGTAAGCAGTGGCACTTGCCATTTGGTAGATAATTGCATTCACATAAAGTAATTTTTTAGTGATGCCAGGGCTGAAGTTGGCATTGTATGCATGCAATGTAAAAATGTAGAATGGTAATGCAAAGTACACTAGTGGAAAAACAAACTGGGTGAATCTATAGTTGTTGACACTTTTGAATGTTCTGTCTAAGTAAGGAAATAGTATTGCCACCACTAACACTCCACTAATACCAGTGATGGAGAATAAAGAACCAATGAAATCGCTATCGAATCCAAACCCTCCAGAAATACCGAAAGGGAACTTTAATTTGTCCACCATGACCTTTCCTGCCAAAAAAACCGGAAGAAATTCCCCATACACAATGGAATGGAATGCCAACAAGGAATTGGCGGATAACGTTTGAACCACTGCCGGAGTGAATATCTCTCGCAAAGAGGAATCGTTGATTTCTGTTTCGATTTGACTCAAGGAATACCCAGAGATTCCACTGACAGTTCTTGTGAGCTGAGGTTTGATGACATTGGATGAGTACCTCCTAACAATATTACTGCTCATTCTTCTGCTCAAGATACCAACAGATTGGATGCTCTCAATTGAACCTGTCTCATCTATTGTATCGTTCGCAGAAGAGTACAATTGTTGAGGAGGTATGGTCGTATCAGGATCTATATCGGATTCATCGTTCAAGTCACTGAGTCCGGAGGAATTATCATTTGCAGCCAATGTGGTCTCAACTAGTAATGGTTGTTGTTCCAATTCCTCATTAGTTTTGGAGGTAACGGGTTTTCTCCGGTTCCAGGGTCTAACTGGAGTCTCAAATCCTAGCTTATTCAATATCACATCTCCCATATCCAAACCGTAATCCCGTTTAAATTTGGCTTTATAGTGAGTCTCTTCCATAAACAAAAGTCCCACGCATATTCCAAACCACAACACAACCGCCACCACCACATTACTCAAGGCGTAAGGGTGGTTATTCAAAAAGTCTTCATATGAATCTCCCAAACTTTCAGGATCATACAGATTTGTAGATTTCGGACGCGTTAAGTATTTAGAACCACCGATCAAGGGCCCTATTACCGACCCCACATTCCAAAGCAAAGGTAAAGTGGAAAATGCCACTGCCTGGTGGTTTCTTTCCTTGACCCTCTCACCTATAGCTGTTCTCAAAACAGCAATATTTCCGTTAAGTGCTCCCATTGTACTTCTAGCAGCTAATGCGACATAATAGTTGGGAGCAAAGCCAAATGCCAACATACACACCGAGGTACCAAATAATCCAAATAGCAAAACTGGCTTTCTGCCTATCTTCTCACTCAACCTTCCCCATTGTATAGTAAACATGAATTGTGTTATAGCAAAGGAAGCAGATAAATATCCAGCGTATTTGGAAATACTTGACTCATCTTCGGCGATACCGAAATCCCTTATCATGAAATAAACATAAGGGAAAAGGGAGGTGAAAGCCAACGGCTCTGAAAACCTCATCACTGATATGACTGTAATCTGCCATACCGGAAACCCTTTCATTTGTTCCCTGAAAGTAGTCATTCTAAGAATATGTAGTAGTTTTTTTTCCAGATATAGGAATTGCGACAGTTTGATTCCACAATGATATTAGTCATCGTGCATCATAGTCGTTAAATGATTAAACAAGCGTTTGGTAAATGTTTAGAGCAAAAGGCGAATGTCAAGCAAACGTGAGTGTTAAACAAACATCAAGCAAATGTTGAACAAAGTTTAAACACTACAAAACTGTCTATATTGTCTATGTAAAATTAGGGTGCAAAAAGGGTTGCTAATGGTGTAGCTTCAGTCTACTTTCTAGTCGCCGTCCCTAGTCATATTTGGCTGGTCTCCGTCTCCGGTCCTTTCAGACCTTCCTAGTCTTCATGATCTTGCATGGTCAAACTCTGGAGAAAGCCACCCGTGGCCCACAACGATAACGTCCACCACCCAAGCCATCCGATACTATATTTGTTTCCCACACTCATGAGATATCCGAAAAGAATCGGCCCCGTACACTTTGAAAGTGCCAACATACTCATGGTGAAACTGTTAACATATGCTCTATGTTCTTTGGCAGCAGCCCGGTGGTTCAACAACATCACCTGGGGTAGTCCGGTGGCACTGGCCAAGGTCCGGAGACAGGTCAATGTGTATAAAAGTAAAGGAGTAACCCACAGCGGAAGACCGGAGTACTCAGGTGATGTGAAAACAGACATGGGAATGAGAAAATAGACAATGGGAAATATGCTGAGGGAGAACCTGTACCCTTGTATGGTGCCTAACTTTCTGTCAATGTAGGGGAAGATAATCAAGATAATCAACATCCCCACGATTCCTGTACTGGAAAAAAGAGTTCCAATAACTGAAGGATCCATTCCAATGCCACCACTGATTCTGAACGGGAACTTATTGGTGGATTTGTAACTGGATCCCAAAAAGACCGGTGTGAACTCGGAGTAGATGACGGAGTGAATGGATATCATGCAATTAGACATAATCACCGTGATGACTTCTCTGGTGAAAATAGGTCTGGTTTCTTTGGCAGGCATTTCAGCAGCATATACTGGCACTGGGTCGAGTTCTGCATCTGTATCCAATCCTTCGATGCTGGTTTCATCATCCCCAGTACTACCTGACAACAATGGACTTGATTCCAGAGGATTAAGCTTACTCAAGCTGTAGTTTTTGTGCCAAGGTCTGATTTTGGTGTCAAACCCTAATTTGTTCAATACAAAGTCACCCAAATCAATACCATAATCTCTGTTGTTCTTCACAGCATCATTGGTTTCTTCCAAGAACAAGAATCCACAAACGAAGCTGAACCAAAGGAAACATGCCACCACGATGTTCGATAAGGCGTACGGATGCTTTGTGACAAACGACTCGTAGAAATCGAAAGGGGGCAGTTGGAGCACTCCTGCACCATGGGTGTATGGATTCTCGAGCTTGGGCCTGGTAAATAGACGCGACCCTCCAATCAATGGCCCAATTACCGATCCGAGATTATACAATAGGGGAATGGTGGAAAATGCCAACGCCTGATGTTTCTTTTCCGTAGCAATCTCCCCCACCATAGTTCGAAGCACAGCAATGTTCCCATTCAAACACCCAGCCAAAGACCTGGCCGCCACTGCAAAATAATAGTTTGGACTAAAGCCAAATAAGATCAACGATACTGAAGTCCCTAAAAGGCCAAAAAGTAACACCGGCTTTCTACCTATCCTGTTGCTCAATTTTCCCCATCGGATACTGAACAAAAACTGACAAAATGCAAAACTGGATGCTAAATATCCACTATATTTACTGATATCTTTTTCTTCTTTAGCTACTTGGAAATCACGGATCATAAAGTACAAGTACGGAAACAAGGACGTGAATGCCAACGGTTCAGAAAACCGTATTAGGCTCACCACAAACATCTGCTGTATTGGGAACCCTTTGATCTGTTCTCTGTAAGTACTCATGGCTTTTAAAAAAGATTTTTTGGGTTAGGAACTGGTCACTACATGTGCCGGTTTTAGTTTTAAAAACGAAGAGTTTGACGTATTTCGATGCGCAACCGATAAGAAGGGTATTAGAATGAGTGCAAAAAAAAGTTAAGAACTGGTTGTGGATATAGTATCATAATATATCTAACTATTTCACCTATAAGTAGGCTTGTTATTCCCCCTGTTTTTCCGGGTCTCCTGCTCCCGTAATACCAACAAAATAGATAGAAGCACCAATGCATTGTGGCTTAATGGGGTATTGCAGTCGAAGACTTTCAAATACCCGTTTTTTACATGCTTTTTAATCTTTGTGTTCCCGTCAATGAATGTTCCAATAGGCACATTTACCAAGGGAGTGGAATTCGTAAGATTCTTCGACACATAGGATTTGTTCTGTGCCAATAATTGGTTCATCAATAGGTTATCTTGTGGTAGTTTTATGGTAATGTCTTTTGCCGCCTGTGGTTGGGGCATGCGGAACTCGTGTTGCACGCCATCTGTAAGAGTGTTGTACTCATTAGTTAGTACAAATATCTTAATAAGTCCGTTGCCAAATGTGGAGGTTGCACCCGAAGTTCCAACAATTCTCAATTTTGTGTTCTCCCAAAGAACGTCTACATGAGGCTTGAGATCATCATTTAAAAGCAAACAGCACTTTTTCTGTCCATCCAAGTTGAACATCAACACGTAACAAGACAAGTTTTTGGCTAGCACTTTAAAATAACTTTTACAAAACTCGTGCTTGTGTTCATGATCGTGGGTATTTATGGTCAAAAAAGGCGAGTTGGGCCGAAAGTAGTTCAAAATGGAACTGGACGTTGATAGTATGGGATGTGCCAGGGTATTATCCGCCAAAAAAGCATTAAGGTGGGAGTCATCCTCAAACACAAGAATATCTTGGGAGTACACGTTAGACACCATAGGCAAACTGTGGAGAGTGTAATCTGAAATGGGACGGGCAACGTTGAAAATATTATTAGTCAAGGTTTCTTGTGATGCAGAAGACAATAAAGAACTGGCATCTGCGGTATCTGCCAACAATGTATCATTACTATCGACCCTAAATAAGCTCATGTGGCTTATTGAAAAGTCGCACAGTGCTACAATGCTCGAAAACATCATTGCACCGTAGTCGTGTACCTCTAGAATAAACCCTTACAATGAAAACATACATTGCACCGTCGTGTACTCCTGAACAACCCACACAATAAGGTTTACAAGAGTGAATCGAAAAAAGAAACTTGGAGAAAATCGAGGGGTTATACTCAGTAAAATCGAGGGGGTATACCCATCTGGCCCCTAGCCCCACTTCATGCAATAAAATTCCTTTTTACTATTATTTTGCTTCCTCCGATCGTTGGAGGAGAATATGGCATGCCATTGGAAAAGGGCTCCTATTGCAGCTTTTAACGAATAATAGGTGGGGATGCATTGGTCATACATGTTACGTCAGCTGAGTTATTCGGAACTGTGAAAGGGACTGCAAATGGGGACTTATTTATCAGGTTCCGTTTTTTTCCAAGTTTAGATAAACACAGTTGCAAAACATGCTGTCAGGTTCGGTAATCATCAGCACCATATTTCGCATCTCTCCTGCTTTAAGTTCGGCTCCGGAAGCTCGTACAATGCTATGTGCCTTCCCCAGGATTTAGTAGTGGTTAGTGGGGACAAATATTGCGGGGCATTTCAGTATAAAAATAATGAAAATCCCTGAGGAAATATTTCATCATCTACGACCGCTACAACTAAACTTGAATACACCGCAATTGTTGAGACTGTAAGGGATTATTTTCTAATCCTAAGTATATTGCAACGGTATTACAAGTTGAATATGGCAGCGCAGAAGAAATATGTTTGTGCTTTTTGTGCCAGGGCTTTTACTAGACTGGAACACAAGCAACGTCATGAAAGAAGTCATACGAACGAGAAGCCGTTTCACTGTATGCACTGCACCTCGGCTTTCGTTCGAAGGGATTTGCTCCAAAGACACTGTAGAACTGTTCATAACATCAATTTGTCGACTCATGATTTTAAGGCAAAACCCGAAAAGCCGGTGGGGATTGTAGCCGAGTCCAAGGATGACGAGTTGGAGTCGACAGAGGTGGCAGTGAAGTCAAGAACTGGAGCAAATGTTGTGAAACCCGATATGACTGGCGCAAAACATGATGCTGATGATAATAATGACTTGACTAATTTATTGTCCATTAGTAACAAATTATATCACAGCTTGAGAGAATTCGACTACGATTTCAATAAATTCACAGAAGATGAGATTAGTGACATCTTTTTGATTGGATTCATTGAGTTAAATGGTAAAGATTATCCTGTATTTAAAGATATGTTAAAAAAGTTACTTCATTACTTGAACACTGATTTCCATGAGATTGATGATTCCAAAATTGTTTTGATTTACAATATTCTATCGATTGGGTGTAGTATCAAGTTGAATCGGCAGTTGTCGGTGGATTTTTTCCATAAAAGTTGGAACTTATTGACTTTAAAGTTGATCCCTATCAACTACAATAATAACAATCTTATTAGCCAGTTGGAGATATTAAACAATTTATTTGTCCTCAGCTTTGTCTACCTTGAATATGACTTTTCTAGCATGATAAATTTGCGGCACCAGCTGGTACAAACTCCTACGGTTAATTCAGACTTGATATTTAATTATTTGAACGATATTTCAAGCATCATTGTCACAAATATTGTACAAGACGCCAATAAATCGAATTTGCTTCATGATAATATGAAGATGTTCTGGTCAATTTACATATTGTTGTCACTTTACTTTGCCAATGGTTATCCTCCGAAAATCTATAGTATTTTCCTTGATAAAAAAGTTGATCATCAGACATTGGCAGAATTGATGGTTGATTTGTCCAAATCCGTCATATCTGTGGAATCTCCGTTTGTTAAAAAGATTATCATTAGTACATTACTGAACGAATTGAACTCCTTGATCAGTTATAATAAACTTGCAATTTATGATCTGAAAAATAGTTTGCATAATTCCATAATCTTGATCAATAAGTCACTTATCAATTCCAATGGGTCAAATAATACCATTTTCGAGATGTTCAAGAAGAAATTGATGATAAACTGTCCCATTAAATTCAACGACTTGTTCAACCATTACGTATTTCAACCATCTAAAATGTATGAGGTAAGCTTGTTGAATATTGCTTTAAAGGAGTACAATTTCTTATACAATTGCAATTATGCCTATACCTTCAGTTTTAATTCGTTTGTGTTGAATAATCTAAGAGCTGATTTTTTCAAGTTTTCAAACAACTTACTTCCATTTTTCAATAACGCCATTAACGAGATCAACAATAATTTGGGGATTGTTAGTTTTCCATTAATTTTCAATTCTAGCTTCTTAAAGACAGATCTCAAGTATTTTACTGGCTTAAAGAACTTATCTGAATTCAACAAGCAAAGCTTTACATTCTTAGTGGTCGAATGGTACTTGACCATATTTAAGATAATCAATAATCTATCAAAGAATGAAAATCTTATCAATAATTACATCTTGCAATGCTTATTGTACATGTTAAACAAGAATAGTGTGGAATTCAAATTTCATGAAACAAGCTGGTTTTTGGAAATATTCAAACAGCTTGACTATGTTTTCAATAGCTGGATGGAATTCATTGGAGGTGATTATCATGATTTTAGATCCAATTTGAACAAATTTTTATCAAGCTTCATCCACAGCAGCCTATTTGAAGCTGATAATAAGAATAAGCTAGAGATTAATGGGGGTAGTGCCTTGAAAAAGTTATCCGTGAGTTCAAATAATTCGAATAATTCCAAACCCAATTCAGCAGACGCCAACGGGTTACCCGCAACTAACTATACTTTGAATCCACCACGTCATTTTCCAGCACATATACCTCCACTGATCATTCCACAGGGTGTATCACAATCACTGCTGTTGCTGCTGATGCCTTCATATCACACAACAATGAAATCACCAGAGATATCATCCACCTTGAAATTTGGTCTTGCTTCAAATAATTTGTCAACGTTATCAAACGCTGCTACTTCTTCAATTGGCAAATCGTTTTTGCATCCAGATAAAGACAAGGCCGATTTCATTTTACCTCCAATTATGCCAGTCAAGCATAATATTTCGCCAACAGTGCCAAATTTCAATTAACGGGACAAAAAATAGTTATACAAGGAAAAGGGAACGGGGACTTTAACGAAACTTGGTTTGTTAAATGTAATATACACAACTATATATAGTCTGACTTAAAATCATGGTCACATACGCTTTTGAGTAATCTTTTTTAACTGTTACTAACAGATCTCACCCATATAACACTATCGTCAAAATCTCTCCAAAGCCTACTCAAAGTAATACCCAAAGTGTATTTCTTCTTATCCAATTCGTCGATCTTCATTTTCAACTTTTCTATGGCCTTGGTGATTTTGACCCGGGTGTGATAATCAACTTCCACGTTGTATGGGGGTAACAAATTCTTTAAGAAATTGATTTCTTTATTGATCTTATCAATCTTATTGACATGTTGATCGTACTGTAATTGTACCGTCTTTATTTGCTTCTTTTTATTCTCGCTGGCTTTATCATCATCATTGCTGTTATCCGAGTCGTGCCTGACTTTTCTGACCTTGAATTTAATGGGTTTCTTGTCATTCTTGAAACTAGACTCTTCAGGAGTCACGTTAGGGTCAAGGGGTTGGAATGGTTCCAATACTTTGTCATTGATCTCTGGAGATGACCCATTCAAACTCGTTACGAGTTGATCTGCCCGGTTCAAAATCCTATCCACCTCCTGTTGCAACTCAAAGCTTGTCATATCATCAGCCATTTGTATTGTTTATTTTGTCGTTAACAATGATTGTTTTTGTGCGAATTTTTTCGCACTGGTAACGCGTATTTGACCGCCGCACGCTTTTTATCTTCTTCACTCCGGGGAATATGTCTTGGGTGTACTCTCCTATTTCCATAAGATTCATCAATAAAACCGATACAAATGAAGTGCACAATGTTTCCGGCATACATGTGCTTTTGGTCGATGCAGGTATCAAACTTCTAGAATATAACTTAACTATAAATGTGTTCCCCGTGGAAGTGTTAAATAATTATGACATATATATCAGTGCCAGCTCACTAATCTCGGGGGAAAATCAGATTCAATGGTTCAAAAGCGAAGTGGACTTCAACTTGTCGGTGATGGATTTGGAATTCGAAACTTTCTTGCATTATTTCACCCAGAATGGCTTTAGTTTCTTTCCCAGTATGCACTTGAGTAACCGGTTACAGTTTCAAGTGCTAAATTTGAAGGCCAAACACAAGTTGAAGGATCTCAAACCCATAAAATTCACAACCACTTCCAGCTATGATGAGATTGACATTGTGGCGTACCCATTCAATATCTCCAATCCGATCTTATTTTCGGGTATGAAATTATCAGGACATATTAATTATATCACCAAATTTGGGTATTTGACGGACGTGAGGTATATCGACAACATCACAGGTGGTGTGGTCAACAAGCGCAACACAAGCGAGTCTTTTGGGCTTGTAATGACGGATATCAAAAGAAATAATGGTGATGGGGATTTAATATTCATTTTGGGATGGCAACATATCTGGTCAATTATTAGTCAACGGTTTCCTAGTAATAGATACATCACCGGTCCTATGATCAACAAATTGTCTGCTGTGACGGTCGATACTAATACAAGCGTGGCAAAACCAACAACCCTGGTGCTTCCCATACTCATCAGTTCAGTGTTAAAGCAAACATGGGGCTCATGTGTGTTGTTTCACAGGGAATATCTCGTAACCAACTATCACGTTATATCTCCATACTTGACATATCCCGCTAGCACCGCACGGGTGTACCTTTCCCAGAAAGAGTTCATCACTATCGGCAAGAATGACATTTTAACCACATTCAAGGACATTGACTTGGTTTTCATCAAGCTTTCTTTGCAGGACCAATTCATGCTTATAAACCAGACAGGTATCACCCCGATATCCTTCACCACTAACTATGAGGTGGGAGATCGGGTCAAGAGTGTGGGATACGGCTTATTTTTCAAAAGTGACTCTGTCAAACCCATTGAGAGTATGGGAAGTATAATGGTCAAACGGCTGGTGAAATTGCAAAAAAACGACGACCTGGAAGTCCAGTCGTTAATTATAACCTCGGCTCCGTGTTGGAACGGTTCGTCCGGTGGTGGGTTGTTCAAAAATAACGAGTTCGTGGGGCTTATTTGTTCAAATGCCCAAGTAAAGGCTTTTGATGTCACCACAAACGTGTTTAAATCGGAAAAAGTACAAGAATTGTGTTTCGTTTTACCGGTGGAAGTTATTCTCGAGTGCTTTAGAATCGTCATGTACAAGTCCGAGTTCCTGCTCAACTTGCAGTTTAAAAATTTATGGAACTTGGTGGATACCTTCACGAACAATTATATAGAAGGAAAAGCGAAGTTATAAACGCAAGACACACCAGAATATACATTTCAGGAAGTTCCGCCCTTTTCTACCGCCTGTGCTATCGTGTCGGCAACATTGGCTTCCTCTACAGAACTCATGGAAGTGGACGCTTGATTGGTGTCAAATCGGCTGACTTCCAACAAAGTGCTATATAAATTGGTTAATTCTGACAACTCTCCCACAGAATCAGACCTCAAATCGTAGATAATCTGCTGGAATGACCGGGATTTGATGACACTTATCGATAACTTGTTCTCTGTTAAAAACTTCAACAAGTGTTTTTGAAACTTTTGACTGGAATATGGAGAATTGTCAAATTCTGCTGACAAAAACCGCCGGTTATTCTGGTTCAAATTAAAACTTAAGGGTAACGAGTCTTGTAGTTCCCCATTAGGAACCCCTCTGTTCCGGGGACCATTTTCCTGGTCTTGATTGGTGGAATTGTGCCCGTGAAGTAGTGAATGAAGTTGTGAGGACTGCATCTGCTGTATATGTGTGGCCACGACTGAGTGGTGGCGAAGGGCCTGCTGCTGCTGGAGTTGCTGGAGTTGTGGTGACTGGTGTGCTTGTTCAGGGCTGGCTTGTGGCTGGTGTTGACTTGCTTGTGGCTGGCGTTGCTGTACTGATAACAGATTGTGTTGCAGTTTTTGAGGAGACTGGCCAGCATAGTTCAAGGGCTTTCCTGTTTGATCGTAAGTAACACCAAAACCATCGATCGGTATTGGCCTTGTGAAATTGATAGAGCTTTTGTCCAAAGTATGCGTCTTTAAGTGCTCACTAAGCTTCTTAGGAGACCCCTTATCACTGGGTAACCGGGTGATAACCTTACCACAACTATCACACGACGCTATATTTGGGTCTTGTATATCTTGTACAAACCAACTCCAGACCCAAGACTTCTTTTTGGCCCCGAATTTCTGTCCTGGTCGGTTTCTCCTCTCTTTCTTTGGCTTTGAAGCGTCAGCTAGGTCATTTTCTTTGATTCCATCTTTATTCAAAGTATTGGAGTTGACATTCTGTAGATGGTGTTGGATTGACTGATTGGGATCCGGAAGCACTTGGGACGAGCCGGACTGTTGGTGGACGGAAGGTTGGAGATGTTGACTCTCTTGTGGTAACGGCAATCTATGTTTCAAGTTGTTTAGTGGTTGATTTACCTTTTCACTCAAGGTGGCAGCAGACAAGGTGGAAAGATTGCTTTTGTGGTTCAATGTTTGGTTGTTGTAGCTAGGAAACGCCAAGGTGTTGGCATGGCTTTGTTTTTGATCGTTGTTATAGTAACTCATGGGAAAGTAAGTAAACCCGTCTTAAGTACGTATCAATAGCAGCAGAATATATAAGTAGCTGTGATAAGTCAAAAAACACAAAAAATCGGATTTTGCATAGAGTGGATCGATCTGTTTTCAAGCAACTCCGAAGTATGGACAGAAAGCTCGAAATTCAACAAAAAAAACTATAATAAACAGTTCCAGATAGGAGGGACAGATTTTTTATGTGAATTATTTCGAGGGATTTGTATCAAATTCGGTCTTTGCGGTTATAGGTGAGATATGACACAAAACCGGATCCGACCAAGAGGATGTTTAGGGGGTGGAAAGAGTGGCACAGACCCTTGAAAAATACCATTTTATGGCCCTTTGTACCGACGGCAAGTGATGGGGAGGTACTAGGCCGAACAATGGGGCTCATTAGTAATATGGAGCTAGAATAATGGTACTTCCGTGGAACTGATGAGGGTCGCCTGCGGGAAGTGAAAAATGCCTTTTTTTTGGCACAGGTTTGAACGGTGGCTTCAGAAACGGGTCCATGTGTACCAGAGACACTTGTGGACGCCCACGAGACTTTTCAGCGTCGAATATGCCATATAATGGCAAATAAACTTGGTGTCTTTCAAATCCACGCCCTCGTAAATGCTATTATCCGGGTTTCCTCTGGATAACCGAATGAGTACCGGTCAGATCTCAACTGTTCCCTGGGTATTCAAACAATAGTTTAAAAGTTTGAATTTTGGGGGTTTACGTCTTGGAAGCGGGGGTTCGTGGTGTCTAATGGCCTCTAAGCAGGAATGACACAGAAATAGAGTATCAGAGTCACCGATTTGATATGTCTCTTTTTCATGAAAAAAGAGAGGGTCTCCGGGTACAGTTGTTGCGGGAGTGGTGTTCGGTTCGGAAAAGTCAAACATTGGTATATCCTGGCAGGGATTATGCTCGTTGTTTGGACGTGGTTGTACCGCTACCATATATTGCATGGACCGTTTATAGTGTTCATACCATATTGTTCATACCATATTGTTCATACCATATGTTCCAAATTTGATCGTGTCCATACCATATTGTTCCAGGTTTGATCGTGTGCGCACCATATACGATTGCAGATTTTAATCGTGTGTAAACCATTTACTCATGCTACTTTTTCGCCCTGCTAGTTTTTGCAGCCAGCCACCCCATGCACCTGGTTGTTCTTCTTCCGGAAAAAATTGCTTGTGTCCATGATTACTGGTATTCGTCCCTTTTAAGGAAATGACGCAGTCGCTTACGCCTTCAATGCGGTCTATTCCATTGTTTGACCAAATAGTTCTATTTCTCGACCTTTCTGTGACCATATTGTGCCCAGTTACGTAATGGGCCATTGTAGTTATGTTTCTGGTTCTATGGCCTAAGACCAGTCGTAGTGCTACTTGTATCATTGTGTCTGTCTCTTGAATGATACCCTTTGTTCTGTCTCTTGAATGATACCCTTTGTTCTGACGACTTTACTGCTGTTATCTTCAAATTATAACCTATTTTAGACTCCGTAGCCAGGTAACAAAAAATTCGAATACGGTGTAGTGGCTAGAACACATTGTCGTAACCGTCAAGAAATTATGAGAGTTTCGGAATGGTTTTGATCTTGGGTTTTCCTATTTCTGATAAAGCACCAGCTATTTCGTCTAATTGGCGTAACTATATAAAGTTAGAATTCCACCCCTCCAAGCTGTCTTTTCGCTGCTAGTCAAAATCTCCTGTCAGAACCAGCTAAAAACAAGTTCCTAGTGAATACTACTCTCATTCCAATCCAACTACAGTCACTCTTTCTAATACCCACTAACTTCAGTCACTCCTTCAATACACCAAGTAAGAACAAAATGCAATTATCCAAATTATTAGTATCCATTATTTCCTTGTGGTCAGCTTCAACCATGGGTGCTCCAACTGATGAAATTGTCAGAAATAAAATCAGAGATGACGATGATCCTGTCATTGTCAAATTGAAGACTACTGTTCACAATATTGTTACCAACACTCAAATTGTCGAGGGTCAAGTTTTAACTGTGACCAACACCAACGTTCACACCGATGTTACCACTACCACCAGATACACGGCAACTGTTACTTCCACTGTTTTTGGTACTCCTATCACATACACCACTGTTGCTTCCACGCCAATTAATACTGCTGATATTGAGATTCCTTCGGCCACAATTGCTGCTATCCAGAAAGCTACTGCTGCTACTACCACTTCTAGCAGCACAACGGCCACTGCTACCACCACAGGTACACCAGCTACTACTACCTCAGCTACTACCCCAGCTACTACTACCTCAGCTACTACCCCAGCTACTACTACCTCAGCTACTACCCCAGCTACTACTACCTCAGCTACTACCCCAGCTACTACTACCTCAGCTACTACCCCAGCTACTACTACCTCAGCTACTACCCCAGCTACTACTACCTCAGCTACTACCCCAGCTACTACTACACCGGCTACTACTACTCCAGCCACGACCCCAGCTACGACAGCTCAAACGACTTCTTCCCAGACTGTCATCGATAGCGATACTTCCGCTGGCCCTACCATTACCGATATTGCCAATATCCCAACCTCAACCGATTCGTATATCATCGACAATGTCACCACCTCTCAGTCTGATGGAGTATGTTATGTGGATTACGACTACTATGTGACGGGTGAAGCAGAAGAAACTGTTACTTCTACCCAAACCGTGTACACTACTGTTACCAGATCGTAGTCCCGGTGTTTGTACTCGTTAATATGTTTGTACTCGCTAATATGTATGTATAATCAGATAATTAAACTATATTTCTAAGTCACTATGCAAGTGGCTGCAACTATGGCATCGCACTCCTAGGGCTTCTGCCCCGTGACCGCCACCCGCGTTTTTGTGTAATTTTACTTTCAAATTTTTCATCGTTTTTTCTAGCCCGCAGTGAAACCAAATAATTTTTAGCTAGAAAAGTTTCCAATTAACTTAACGAATATTCATAATGGGTATGTAAACACATGGTTTTAAGGTAGTTGTGGTGTTTGTGGATCATGTTTCAACGAGTGCGTCAAGTGTGCTGTCCAATAATCCTCCGAAGTCCTAGAAGATATGTGGTCCTTTCATGATGAAAGCAATAGATGTTCATCTTTTGGAGGGTTCGTGATCCTTTGAAATGTTTGTGGCAGATCCTTTAAGACGTCTACACCATATCCCTCGAGGAGGTCTCAATAGGTACATCATACACAACTTGATAATGTCTTGTCAAACGCACCCTTGCATTCATATTGAAATATGCATATTCCTAACTGCACCCTCCCAGAGTAGTACTAACATCCTATAGTTAACGTCCCAAAAACTAGAAAAACCTACTGTAAGGGTAAAGAATGTCGTAAGCACACCCAACACAAAGTTACCCAATACAAAGCCGGTAAAGCTTCTTTGTTCGCCCAGGGTAAGAGAAGATATGACCGTAAACAGAGTGGTTACGGTGGTCAAACCAAGCCAGTTTTCAAAAAGAAGGCTAAGACTACCAAGAAGGTTGTTTTAAGATTGGAATGTGTCAACTGTAAAACCAAGTTACAATTGTCTTTGAAGAGATGTAAGCACTTCGAATTAGGTGGAAACAAGAAACAAAAAGGTCAAGCTTTACAATTTTAAGGTTTATTATATATCATGTATACTTAACAAAATAAACTAATCATTCCAACTGCTCTTGCAAATGGTGAATTTCTAAGGTTCGTATGTAGGTAACGGTTGCGAAATAACGTCAGTGTACATCACCAACAATGGTGCTGATTAAACATGAATTCTATCCATTGGTGTATCTGTCAAGTATAGTTTTGAAAGGAATAGGGGGTTCCTCCCTTGATTCTCTTCATTCTAGACACTTATACAGCACAAGTCTTCTGTTCCAAACAAATTCAGCTTTCACCAGCATTGACTCCTGGGAAAATCGGTTGAGCAGGAATTTGAACCAAAGAGACTCTTGCCTTATCCAAACACTTCTTGCTTGAGATCAAGTAGGTTCAGTTTCCGATGGATACGTTTCCCAAGGTTTTGTTTCTCCAATTTTAGTCATGGTATTCCGACGTTATGACCAGAATTAGTAAATCCGAAGTTCATTATAGGATCGTTTTGACCGACTTGGACAAGTTTTTCATTTAGGTGATTTAGCTAGTTGAGTATATCATATCGTCACTTCACACCAACTGCACTTTACATATACCGGCACCGGTCCCAACAGTATAATAGCTCCAGCAACAGAGGCTCAATATCATCAACTCTTCTTTTGCTTCTTTGACTTGCCATCCTTCTCTTTCTCCTTCCTCTTCTTCTCCTTTGGATGCGGCTCGTCTTCATCATCTCTTTCCTCTTGACTGTCGTCGTAATCTGCCAATTTCTTCTCATCATCATCAAACATCTTTCTGGCGTTCAAGATCTTTTGTTGTTGATTCACAATATACTCAAGCCTGCTCAATTTATATGGATCATTGCGAAGCGTAAACGGGAGATCATCAACTTTGATTCTGCTCCGATTCTTACTTCTGGCGTACACAGATGTGGCCATACTTAAATCGGATAAATACTCCACAAGGCACTCTTCTAAGGCATTGACGGTGGAGTCTAAGGAAAAAGGCCCATCCCCTAAAGCATACAAGAGCTGTTCGAGGTCCTTGGTAAACAATCTCTGTTTCTTTCTCTTCTTTAATGCATTTGTGGTGGACATGTTATTTGATAAATACTTCAAGTTTTGAGAATGAGAGTATTGGCGCACCACACGAATACTTCGATTTCTGGCCATCACGGACTCCCAACAGGAAATCGCTTAAAATCGAGGCTGGCACAGACTGATATTCTAGAAGAGATCTGGAAATGTTGTGGGTCTTCTCATACAAATCAATAGGCATTCGTTACAACTCATGATATCTGTCATGAGATCTTATTTTCGAGGTTTACATCCTTCTTCACCAATGAATCTGAACTGTGACATTTTATTTCCATGAGGTGGGTAAAAGCATCCTTACACCCAGAATGTCTTCGGTACATTCGTCTAAATAGCACTTGAAAGTGACCTGGATCTCCAGACGTTTACGTGCAATTATTAAAAAGCTGATAAGTATGTTGCAGTTTTCTCAAATTTCTTTGGATTTTCTAGGAAGTATACGTATTCGAGAAATGTGAAATGACTCCAGTTGACTAGGATTTGTTGGCTTAGTATCTATCCTCCAGGTATTAGCCAAAACTTCATTACTGGGACCTAACGGGCTGTCTTACCATAAGGATGATGCGGTGGCTCAATTGGCAGAGCTTTTGACTCCAAATCAAAGGGTTGCAGGTTCAAGTCCTGTCCGTGTCACACCTTTCTTTTTTATTTTTAAAGTGCCCAAGACCGGAGATGCAGAGTAAAGAAACGTCAGACGAATGCGAGAACATGCTAAGAGGAGAAATTCGTTAGAAAACTTATCGAAATACAATAAACTATTTTGTACACTTCGTACTCTAAGCCTAAGCGTCTGGTTCGTCTCGATAATGCTCCTCGTCGGATTGGTCGTCGATATCAAATAAACGCTCGTCTGCATTCACTTCAACCGGATCTTCGTCGAATGCTGCATCCTCATGAATGTCATCAAAATCATCACGTAAGTGTTCATCTCCCCGTTCTAATTCGTCCTCGTAATTGTCACGGAAGTTTCCAAATAATTCATCTTCTTCCTCAAGATTTGGCACATTCACATAGCTTCTACCGCCAATACGTCCAAACAACCGACCGATCAGATTATCGTATATAACCTTATCAAATTTTCGAAGGGTTTTGAAGCCTGCAAAAGCAAAGGCTGCAACGTTGATACAGCCCTTGACAATAGTGTTAACTGCCTTGTCCACTTGGTTATTTTCAATGGGATGGAAATCAAACTCATCATCATCCAATCTAATCTGGCCAAACTGTTTTAATCCCCCATTACGACGGATTCCACGATCGTACACAAACCATGTAGCGAAAAAGAATATAGCAGCAGGAATTCCCAAGATAAGGAGTAATTTTCCAAATCCCACATCTCTTCCGTAATGTTGGTTGAATTCCTTTGTTTTACCTGGACATGGTTGGGGAACAAACGCATCAAATTTCTTTCCCCCTACACATGTAGACAAGGGCACTTTCCTATACCCAGTGGGTTCAAAATACTCAAATGCGTTGCTTTTACACATTTCTTTCTTGTGATCAGACGGTGATAATCCTTTCACAAGTTTACAAGTATTGTCGGAATCTCTCCAATAATTGTAATCACACTCAAAATCTCCTCTAGTACAACTGCAATTTTTGGTGATTTTGAATCCTTTTTTCAATGGAGCCATTCCAATAAAACAATCTTCATGACCCTTGGCTCTTCTTAAATACTTGGCCTCGTGCCCAAACAAACAAGTGCCTTCGGAATCCGGATGTCTTGGAGACCAGTATTCAAAATCGTCATCATCGGGTTTATCCAAATCCAATTGACATTGTCTAGAATAAATGTCAGTGAAATCAATAGAAATGGTGGAGGTTTTCCCACTGTCTCTGACAAAAATTAAGAATTTCCTGGAATTATCACTTGGAACTGTAGATAAGTCCGTCACAAGCACTTCTTCTTTGCTGAATTCAAAGTCTTCCCATTTTTTACCTTGATCCAAAGAATAAGATAAGGATTTTGTTTTTCCATCTCTAACCAACACTAAAATACTTCCTCTATCACCATACTCCCACATGTACTTCCCTTTCTTTATTTCACTCCATGTGATACCTCCATCTCTTGTCATGAAGGTATCTCCTTTTTCTAGCTCTGTCAAGTGTTGTCCCACGTTCCCAATACCAATTAAAACCCCAATGGCAGAAGGGGACGAGAATGTATCTCTATAATCTTTTCTTTCGGTGAACCCATGTAAGTTTAAAGAACAATCTCTTAAGGATTTTCCTGCACACTTATATTTCTTACCTTTGGAATCCTTGGCGGGGGGATTGACATATTGCCAGTCACCCCCATCACTATGAGAAATCATGGTCTTTAGCCTCTTATGTTTGGAATCCTTGTAATTAGACACAACATTGGAAATCAAAATTCCTTCAATTCCTTCAATTCTATCATAATCAACAAAACCCATAGAATTTCGGTTGACATTAGCTAAAGATAAGGCATAAGAAGTCCCATTGGAATTGGACTTCAAAATCGCCCCATATTCAAACCCTTCTTTTGATTGGGTAGTAACATGAAGGAATATACTTCCAGTTTCCGAGTCTAAGACGGTGAAAGCCTGTTTTATATTGATATCCAAATCATGAGGAACTTTCGCATCTGCAAAGGTAATTCCATCTGCTGTTACCAAGGCTCTCAACAGTTCTTGTTTATCGTTTATTTCCCCAACCACAACATATTCTCCGGTAACAGCATAACCAACGATATTCTTTCCAATGATTTTTTCGTCCTTGAACTTATTGGTAGAAGACGCAAGGTTCAATCTCCCCTCCTTGAAGTCCACTAAAGAACAATGGATCAAGTCCTTATTCTCCAGAGTTTGAACCTTGAGGAATGACGAGACAAAGTCACATTTCGACACTCCTTCTTTCAATAACTCAAAGGTTTGACCACTATTCTCAGTTATGTAAGCATTTTTCTTACATGATTCATCATAGTTATTACCAAAGCAATTGTCTTTGGACGCCAACACATAAACAATCATGCTGTCGGTGTTGTTTTTATGGAACGACACATAAGGGGGGACCAAAGGACCAGGAGCATGCAATCTCATATATCCATAACCAGCATTCTTAGAGATGTAGATATTGTCCGAGTCTGTGGCCAACACCACTTGGCCAGGCACGTATCCCATGGAATAACTACCAATCTTATCAGGTATAGGCACTTTAACAAATTCCACCCCACCATCTCTTGAAGCATAAAGCCTGCTGTCATCAGTACGAATAAGAATGTTTTCACCTTGATAATCACTTCCCTGTTCAAAGTACGAATAATCCACCACCTTGTCTTCAAAATCATAAGTGTGCACCAAGATTCTATTGCTGGCTGGTTCTTCTTTGACGAAATCCGAACATTTCAATGTATGCTCTGTCACAAAGTCCTTCTTGGACTTTTTACCGAGCGAACATTCGTTCCCATCCGCTAAAACCTTATCAGGAAGGGTAACTTGTTTGATCTTTTGGGTCTCACACATACGCAGAATAACATCTTTATCGGGTTCACAAACCTTACCATCTTTATTCAATTTAAACCCCGGACCACATTCGAAATCTAGCTCAGTACAAGCACAGGGTTTATCGTAAACTGTAATGTCCTCATATAATGTTGCAGCAAAACACTTTGCCTCGGCTTTTCTTCTCTTGAACTTTTCTTGATGTCCGTACATACAAAGTGGGGATTTACCCTCTGCCGTCACTCTGGCGTAGATCTCTTCATAGTCCCCGTCCTTGCACTTTTTGTCGTAGGCCTTTGAAAAATCCAAGGCGTAAATGACCTCATTAAACGCAGAGTCTTCTTTATTGTCTGGGGTGGTATCCACGAGCCCAGTAACCAAGAAATTAGTTCCTGTACCATCGATGGTGGTGGTCAAAGTCATGGGGAAGAAAGAGGTTTTGAATTCTTTTTTACTCCAGTTAAGCCCTTGGTCAATTGAAAAGTAGAACCCTTTTGTACCGATATTCTCCTTACCCATAGCATTATATGGTACAGCCACCACAATGTTTCCCAAATCAGCAAAGGAAAAGATACAAGCCTGATCAATAGCCAAATTCCACGTCATTCCTCCATCTCGGGAAAGGAAGGTTTTCATTTTCGAAAAATCTCTGGTAAGTTGTTTACCGGTATTTCCTACCCCCACAAGTATTCCAGGAGTTGGACCTGTAACTAACTTTCTTTGGCCCCCAAAATTGGTGGTTGTCCATAAATGTAAAGAGCAGTCATCCTTGCAGTCATCACCACTGACTTTTATGGGGCTCCAATTTTTACCATCATCAAAAGAAATCACTGATTTGACGGACTTCGAACTGCCTCCACCCATTAAAAGGTCAATTATAGAATCTGGGTCGTCGGCTTCAAAATCCTTGTCTCCCTTGGAATCTAAAACATTGGCAAACCAAACGCCATCAATGGTTTGGACTTTTTGAAATGTACCAGCTACTACATCTTGAGCAACTGGGGTGAAATGAAGACCTGAGGAATCGGACGAGTACACTTCGGTATTACCATATTGGAACCCTTTAAAAGAAGAAATTGCCAAAAATATCGACAGACGAGAAGAGTCCAAAAAGCTCAAGGCTCCATATGATACGTCTGTGGACAAATCTGAAGGGACAAAGGTTTTACCATCTTTGGACACCAAAATGGTAATTTTCGAGTCCTTATTGAATTTGTCATTCTGCACCACTGCTAAAACGAAGTCCTGAATCACGTTGACTTCAATTAATTTTCCGGTTTTGGAGTAATTGTGATTCAACACTTTTGAGGTCTTGAAGTAGTCATCAGAGCTGACAAGGTCCGACAGTATGACATGTCCAAAAGAGTTCATTTTGTTTTGGATGCACAATATCGTGGATTTTTCACCTTTTTTGAAGTTTCGGCTTCCTTTTACAAAAGCACAATCATCTGCCTCCACCTTGAGCTCCTGCAATTTGGACTTGAATAAATCAGTGGTGTATAGGTACTTTTTGGAGCAGCTTTCGAAAAACAAGCCTTCTCCTTGACATTTATAGTAGGAAATAAGTTTCAAATTAGCGTCTGCATAATTGGGGATGATCTCAGGGGGGTCAATGAATCCGTTTTCCGAGCCCTTGAGCCCTTCAATCACAAACTTATTCCAAGTGATTCCCTTATCATTGGTGAAATACTGGGTGTTCTTATCGGTTAAAGCGTAGGCTACATTTGGATCAGATTCATCCGCCTGTAAGTCCATGATCGAGTCTTCTTTGGCAAACCCTGGTGCCTGTTTCCAAGTTTCTCCGTTATCTGTAGACAATTGAACACTATCTTCTCTGGAAACGGCGATATTTGGCGAGTCATCAAAGTATAAATAGGTGTACGAAATATTGGACTGGAGTCTCTGTGTAACTCGTGGTTCAAACTCTGCCACCACAAATGCGAATAAGCTGCTGAGAAGTATCCCATTGAGATGAAACTTCATGATAGGCGGCGCAATTGGTAACACTTGTCAGTAGTTTTTTGAGATCGCATTTTTGAATTGAGGAGGACGTGAAAGAAAGGGTTTTGTGACACAAAAGAGAAGTGGAAGGCACAGAGATAGGACCAACAGAGATAAGAGAACACAAAAATAGACAATCTGTGCAATATATTATAGAAGTTCGACGGCACTACCAAGGAAGAACTGGACAAAGAACGGGAAGACGTGAAAGACGTGGAATACGTGGTAGACATGAGAGACGTGAACGACGTGAAAGAACGTCTGCTATGGCACATGTGCATCCTCCGGGTCCCGTAGCTCCACCACTTTCTCGACTTTTATGTACGTGTCCACGTCGACATTTCCCCCATAATAACTGCTCAATTTAAACCTATGGGTCATAAAACTATTGATGAACTTTTCTTCGTCTGCCTTCATCACTCTTAAAACACACGTGATACCATTTTCCCCAAGGGTTTCCACCTCATAAAAACTGGCTTGCCCCACAAGTCCGTAAAACTTGCCCAAACTTCCGCTGATCATTTGAGACCATGTCAACTCATCTATATTTATTTCCAGCACATCACGATTCTGGGCATAAACTGGATCAAAGGTTCTGGGGGGTTAGTAACGAGCACCGGACGTCGTTGGGATACATACAATTCGAGATATAAGCCTCTCCACTGGGACTTTCCATGATGGGACATTTATTTATTTTGTGCGATGAGAAATGATAAAGGGAAAGGTAAAGGAAATGGAGGAAGGGAATAACTACGTGTCTCAGTACGTAGCAGGCAACTGGATCTGGACGTTGTAGCTGTCGTAGGAAGATGTGAGTGTGGACTGACTATCATCGTCTTGCTGGGGATTTCGTCCTAAGGAGTCGTCAGGCGACTTGGTGCTGTCACTATGGTGTGACAGCTGGGGCTTTTCTGCCGACAAACCTGTAACAGATTTGATATCTGGATTGGCTACAGTGGCCGTACTGGGGTGCGAGAAAGGAGAATGCTGACGACTGACATTTGCAGTATTGAAAGCAGCATATTGGAACGCAGAAGCGGGAACCTTGACGGCTCCAGGAGGAATGGCCATTCCCTCTGTGACCTTGACGATTTTGGCCCCCGGAGGAAACTGGCTGAGATCAAAAACGGGAAACACGTTGGGGAGCACCATTCCCCATGGTTGGGGGCCAGAAAAGTTCTGGTGTTTGAGATCAGTGTATATGGGTGACAATTTCAAGGCCCTGTTGCCTCTTTTTTTGTGCTGAGTGCTGTGTTTCGTGATTGAGCTGTTCTTTGTAGACACGGAATAGATACTGGTTCCGATTTCTGGAATGATGGTCTTGTTGTTGTGACTCAAATGCAATAGCTGTTCAATTGAGTAGACTATTTTAGACATCATGAGCTGTATGGCACTAGGAGATGTAAAAAGCAGAAGTACCTGTGGAAGTGCCTGTGGTGGGTGAGACTTTGTGAAAATGTAGAATTCAAGAACACTTTGTGGAATGGTTGCAAAAAAAGTGTGAGATTTTTACATCCTTTTTCTTACCTCTTCTCTTTACTCCTCATCTTTCCTTTCTTTTTACTTCTCCTTCCTTTTATCCTTTGCCTTCTGTCACTCCCTTTGTCTGTAGCCCCAAGCCTATTTTGAAAAATTATATCACGTGACCACCGTCTTCTCATAAAAAACCAAACGAGATGAGATGTAAAATTCAAGATGGTGGTAACGAGGAACCAAACGGCTAAGAAGATCAAATTCGACGACGATGACGTCCAGGTGGTGAGTATCAAGCAAATACACACAAAAGCAATAGACACAAAATCCCCTCACCCAGAGATCGACAGCGAAGACGATAGTGATGAAGCACCCGAAGAAGAGTCAACATCTACGGCCAAAGGCACCATAATACAGCAACAAAAAGCCAAAAGGGAAGCCGAATTGGAACAGAAGAGAATAGAAAAAGAACGCAGAAGGCAACAGGATTTGTACAACAAGCAGCAACAGGAAAAGAAAAAGGCCAGGGAGCCTCTTCCTGAGTTTTTACCAGACGATATCTTGCAGTTAGGGAAGGAGTCTGTTGAAGAGTCTGAAGATGTCGAAATCAACAAGGCCAAACACAAGAAAGCAGAGGAGTTTGATCGGGAATTAAATAGGCAGTTCAAATTGGAAAAGTTAAAGAAATTGAAAACAAAAGATAGCATTAAAAAGGGCCCAGTTCACGTTAAGGTGTTACAGGTCAACAAGGGAGTGCCAAGATCCGAGGCTCGTATTGGTGTGAAGGAGAAATGGTTGAAGAGAAAAGCTTTAAATAAAAAGTAATGCATTATATATTGTACATTAAAGGACTGGTGTTCTTACACCTCGAAAACCGATAACTCTTTTTGTTACAGAACACTCTCCTTTGTTCTCTCCAAAAAAGTGTTCTACTTCTCCAGTAGAAGGTGTCCTCGTCAAAGACAGTCTTCCATACCCTTATGGCCTTTCACCCTCTCTCCTCTCTGTAATCCTCTCTCTTCGATTCTTATAACTAGTAAGGGAAATATCCGGTTCCTCCGGTTCTTGTTCCTGGTTATCATCCTTCAAATACGAGTTCTGCTTGTTAGACACACTCTGATCAAACTCCAGTACATCCTCCGGCGTCAATTTGATAGTGGTGGCAGCTCTTCTTAACATGGTACAAATCAATAAAATTGCGAACCAAAATATTATCTTTAGATATGATTCTGATTATTAGTATACTTTTGATATGTATATTTATGGGAATGATATCTTACGGGTTGGGGGTATTACCGTTGCATCTTGATATCAAGAGTCATATTAAACCAGTTTCATTGTTTAGTGGAGGATTATTAATAGGTGCAGCATTATGTCTTGCGATTCCTGAAAGTATCGAAAACTACAATAAAAACCCCAATAATCAGAGTAAATGGATAGGCATATCGATAATGTTGGGGTTTGTATGTATGTTGTTGGTGGACCAGAGCCACCAGGAAAAGAAAACGAACATCAATATCAACGAATTTGAAATGAATCATTATACCCCAGAAAAGAGTATGATTAAGAGCGTGGTTCATAATTCTTTGACTTTGGCATTGATTATTCACAGTTTAATCGATGGGATATCATTGGGATCGTCTTTTCATAGTGCGTCCATTAGTTTCATTATGTCCTTGATTATTATTATTCACAAGCTTCCGACGGTGTTTAGTTTGAGTTGTCTTCTAATTCAACAGAATTTGGATGTGAAAGTCATTAAGTTCCATGTTTTGTTATTTTCATTGGCCACTCCAATATCGGGAATCATCACTTGGTTTGTGTTGCTAATGATCAACCCTAGTGATACCTTGATAGGGGTGTTGTTGTTGTTCAGCAGTGGAACCTTCATATACATTCTGACGCATATTGGGGCAGAATTTAAGGAATTGCAGTTGCCGGAGTTGGCACTTTTGATTGTTGGGATATTGATTTCGGGGTTTTTGAGTTTCATGCATTAGGAGTACATAAGAGTTGGACACACAGGTTCAACCCCGCAGGTTGAGAACCACAGGTCTACCAGAGACCTGAATGAACTTATACAAGGACTCGATCATTATTACTTCCCTTTAATAACTTTATTCATAGCTTAAGCGTTCTTCACTTGAATAAGAACTTCAATTTTGCCCTAATTTTCATCCTTGTTCGAGAAGTGGAGAACCTTTTCGCTATCACATCAGCGTACGTCACGGGGTAGAATTCCACATCAAACGTTTTTGACACCATGTCTGCCACACCCATGTCTACCAGGCTGGTGGTATCACAAACCGTCAAATGAACAGTAGAGTATTTATCCACCTTCAATGCCATTAATTCACACTTCTTTCTGGTCAAATCCTGTACCGTTTGCACCATGTAGCACTTACCCAAGTGACACACCTTCAACTGCAGAACTGGTTTCGATATACGGTCTGAGCAATAGATAAGTAAATGAACCATTGTCAAATCGCCATACTGTAAAGGAGTGGACGTATGGTTGATAATAAACTGTAACAACTCCCCAAACATGACAGTAAAGCTGTCCCCTGTCGAGGTCAAAAATCTGATGTTCGCATCCTCGACAGACGTAAAGGAGGCCCGGGATGTATCATCTGTGTGGGTTGTGATTTTGTCCAATGTAGCTGCTTCAGACACTCCAATATATTCTGTCAATGTCCCCAGTTTCACAAGTCCATTTCTTCGGGAAAGCAAGTTATCAAACTCCACGGGGTTGTATTCCACGGGGTTTCCAAGGGTGGCTATTGAAGAACAGGGCGTCAACAAGTCGTTATCGAGGTCGTCCACACCCGTATCTGGAGGAGATGCCGGTGCTTGAATTGGTGATTTGGGAAGAAATGCGCATGTCGGTCCTCCAAGCTGGTAAGGGTACCCCATACCATAATACGACATTTTTTTTAGTAAAAATGGGATTTGGGAGTATTTATATGATCTCCAGAAAATGGGATTTAGGAGTATTTAAGAAAATTTAATTTGTGGAGAAGACGAGATTTTCAAAAACGAAAGCTGGAGAAAGTGGGGTCAAATGAGAGGGACATTTTTGGATGATATATGGTGTTATGTGTAGGAGTTTTTTTAGAAAATGCTTGGGGTGTTGATGGAGGGGGCTCAGACCAATCAGAATACCCCAGATTTGGACAATCATACGATGTCTCTGCGTGCGCGAACCATACTCAGAAGGGTAGCATGATGTAGTTCAGGTGGTGCCGTGGGTACAGTGTAGCATAACGAGTGATGTTGTTACAGTGTCAGCTGTTGTGCTTTATGGCATTGATGTCGCCGCACTATAACTTTGAAATGCAACGAATTAGCTGAAAAATGACGTTGGCAAAGTGACACCGCTAGACACCTGAATTGGGCTTTAACTCAACAACACCATCACAACTAAGGTCAATGAACTGGTTGTATTTCTGGTCTATCAAATACACCTCCTTTCCGCTCTCTTTCAATGCTATCAACACATCCATTACCAACGCGTTCAAGTGAGAATAATCACCAGTGGTCAATTTGATGACATCGGTAATCGACTCCACCACAAGATACTCACTGGGGTTCCCATCCAAGTCTTGGATAAAGTTGTGTATTTCCTTCAAATCATTGACTTTGTGGTAGTGAAAAAGTTTGAGGTTGGCAGGTGTTTTGAAGTTGTAATGACCGTTATTGACGAGGTTGAATAGTCGCGTGGGAAGTGTGCAATTTAGATAGTTGGTTTGTAGGAAATGGCTGTCAATGGCAGTGAGGACGTGGTGAATGGCCTGATCTAGGTTTTGTGACACGACATATATCATAAAATAATAAAGGATGAAAACAAAAGAAAAGGTAAAGAAAAATGCAGAAAAGATTAAAATACGAAAATGAGACTAGCTGCAAATTGACTAGTTGAAGAAAGATAAGAAGCGGGGTTGAATGGGGAGTCACAAACACAGAAGGGCAAGGCAGCGGTGCAATGCGGAAGACATTACGGGAGAGCCACAAAAAGTTACATCACATCTCCATTTATTGAATATTTATTACTTACCTTCAGTACATTCGTGGGAAGTTATACAATGACTACCCCCCACGTAAATACAGCACGTTTCCCTTTTTCCCACAACTCCCTCTGCGACATTAGTCAGGACTTGGGGAATAACAGCTGCAACTGTCAAATTGACAAAAAAAAAGCACACTAATAACTTGAAGTTCATGATGTTTCAAAAACTACTGAAAGATTTTAGGGGGTTTGAACCCCTTTATATACTCCAGAAAATTGCAGACCGAGATCGGAAGGTTACACGGGTGTTGATAGTAGAGGGGAAAATTCTATAATTAGGTTTCAGCATTCTAACTGTCTCATTTGAACTGCGGTATTGTTGGTAGCAGTTCCTCTTTTCTGGTAACAAAGGCATCGGAGGCTATGGAATAGGGAGATGTGATGTATGTGTAGCGAGTACATTGACATCTAATGCGCACATCGATATGTAGCAAGTACTTTGTGTGTTTTGTTTTGCTCAATTACAAAAACGTCAACAAACATTTAAATTAAAATTCCCAAACTTTAAATTCAGGTTGCAATGATCCGATAAGAAAGGAAACAGAGACATACAGATTAACTTGTAAATTGAAAAATATACAAATGAGGAATAAATTCCATTTGAATTATCTATTTAAAATAATTATTTCTTTGTTCATTCACTTCTAAATCATACCAACCATTATTACAAAAAGTTATGATTCAAAAATAATTTAGTAACCGAATTCAGCCAATTTTTTGGAAGCTTCAGAGTCAGCAACGGAGGTCTTAGCAGCGTCAATCTTCTTGAGTAAAGCCTTTTTCTTGGCGTAGTATTCAGCACTTTGTAATTTTCTCTTTTCTTCCAATTTGTCAACGATAGATTCGTATTTCCAACCAACAGATGAGGATAATTTACCAACAGTGGTGTATTTTCTACCTGGCTTTAATCTTAAGACTCTCAAAGCTTGAGGAACGACAACTCTCTTCTTTTTGTCGTATGGAGGTGGGACACCTTCGAAAACCTTCAATCTTTCTAAAGCAGCCTTACCTCTTGGGGTCTTGTGAGGGATCATACCTCTGATGGCTTTGTAAAAGATTCTGGATGGGGCTCTGAAATGGAATGGACCGTGAGTCTTGTTGTATCTGGTTCCCTTTCTCAAGTAATCGTGGTACTTCAATTTGTTTCTGAAGAATTCACCAGAGATGTTTAAGGCTTCACATCTGACAACGACAATTTTTTGACCGTTTAATAATTGTTTAGCAACGGTGGAAGCTAAACGACCTAATAAATGTCCTTTACCGTCAATGACGACAACTGGTTCATAAGATGACATCTTTGATATTTGTGAATATTTGAAATTTTTCAAGAAGAAAATTTTTTGTTTAAATTTTTCTCAATCGAAGTGGTAATGGCGTGGAAAAACCAATATCCTCGCATTTGCCAACAGGGTGTAGGGCGAGGGCTGCTGTAGCGGGCGAAAACGCAGTCACGCAGATCACGTGATGGCATTTGGCTGCAAACAGGTGATAGAGAATAAACCAGAGGTGGTATTAGAGTAGAAGATACAACGCCAGGAGTACAGCAGAGATCAAACAGAGATCAAACAGAGAATCAAACAGCAGAGGAGTCAAAAATACAACATAAGAAACGTTCTTTATTACCTAAATTATGATCTCCCTTGTTGCAATTAAAGCATTGACCACGGAAATAATGGCCTGGATAGAAGCTTCTGAAACATCGGAATCAATACCACATCCCCATTTTTTAACTTTGTCCCCATTAGAGTCCACATAGCTCAATTGGATATAAGTAGCAGCCTTACTTTGAGAACCAGTACCCACATTGTGTTCAGTATAATTTATAACTTGGAAATGAGTTCCAAATCTGCTGGAAATAGCATCAATAAAAGACGAAATGGGTCCGTTACCCTTACCATAAACACTGATTATTTTACCATTAATGCTTAAAGAGGCATTGATTTCTCTGGAATCTGGACTATCTTTATTTCTGATAATGTCAAATTCTCCCAACTTGAGTACTGAATCTTCTTGAGACATGAAGGTAGTCTTGAATAACTCGGCAATTTCTGCCGGTTTCAATTCTCTGCCCAAAGAATCAGCTTTATTTTGTACCACGTTAGAGAATTCCACTTGTAATGGTCTTGGTAAATCTAAACCTAATGATCTCAAGATAATCCAAGCAGCACCTCCTTTACCACTCTGGGAATTAACTCTGATAACGGCTTCGTAAGATTTACCAATATCTTGTGGATCCAATGGTAAATAGGGTATAGCCCATCTTTCATTGTTTCTTTTAGCAGCTTTTTCAAACCCTTTTTTAATGGCATCTTGATGACTTCCAGAAAAGGCACAAGTGACCAAAGAGCCACTGTAAGGTGATCTAGGATGAACAAGGATCTTGTTACACTTTTCACTAACAGCAATAATTGAATCGATATCTGAAAAATCCAATTCTGGTGAAACTCCTTGCGTGTATAAGTTCAAAGCGACTGTGACCAAGTCCACATTCCCAGTTCTTTCCCCGTTTCCAAAAAGACACCCTTCCACTCTGTCAGCACCAGCCAAAACCCCCAACTCCGCTGCGGCAACCCCACAGCCTCTATCATTGTGAGGGTGTACGGAAACACACACTTTTTCACGTTCGGAAATATGGTTGCAAAAATATTCGATTTGATCAGCATAAACATTTGGAGAGGCCACTTCCACCGTAGCAGGTAAGTTGAAAATAAGTGGTTGTTCCACCGTTGGTTCCCAGGCGTTTTTGACAGCTTCACAGATCTTAACAGCAAATTCCGTTGGTGTATCTGAAAAACATTCAGGGGAGAATTCATAAGTCCAGACAGTGTCCTGCATGTCGGGATGATCTTTGGTCAAAGATCTCACCAACTTGGCGGTCTCCACTGCAGTGGCAATAGCATCTTCTTCAGACATATTAAACACCACATCCCGGAATAAACTAGACGTGGCCAAATAAGTGTGAATAGTGGCTCTCTTTGCGCCCTTGACGGATTCCACAGTTCTTCTCACCAAGTGTTCTCTTGATTGGGTCAAGACCTGGATATTGACGTCCTCTGGAGCCGTTTCCACCGCGTACCTGGTGAAATCAAAGTCAGTTTGGGAAGCAGATGGGAAAGACACTTCGATCTCTTTGAATCCGATCTCAATAAGCTTTTGAAAGTATTCCTTCTTTTCTGGAATACTCATGGGGTCTGGCAAAGATTGATTCCCATCTCGTAAATCAGTTGATAACCACCTAGGTGCTTTAGTTATGGATTTATTTGGCCAGCTTCTGTTTGGTAAAGATACCGCTTTAAAAGGTTTATATTTCTTCAGGGGATCCCTTAACATGTTGGCATACTGCTTGACAGCCGGGACTGCCCGCTGAAATAAAACCTTACTCTTGAACATGGTTGTAGGTGAAAAAAAGTGGTGGTGAAAAAAGTGAAAAATTTATCAAGTCAAGTTTTAGCAGTTGGTAAGAATGTGGAGAGAGCACCGCCGGCCCGTTAACGGCACGAAATTACTCAAGGGGTTATTGGCGGTACCGTGCCCATACAGGAGGTAAAAAGAGTGCATTCAACCCGTGTGGGGAGGGGAAAAGTACAAGAATGGGTAGTAGACCTGAAACTGAGGTATAAAGTTTGTTTAGTGGAGTATTGAAAGGGCCCTTTAATGACCGGAGGAGCGGGAGACCAAGACAAATGCGACACGAGAACACGACACCAATATCGCGAGGCGATCCCGCTGACATAAGAAAATGACACCAAAATTTTCTGCGATGCTCTTCTCAAGACCCAAAAAAAATATCTTTATTTTTCATTCTCTTTCAACTGTAGCAGATCTAAATAATTGATAAGAATGGGTAAATCATCTACTAAAGACGTCAAGTCCAAGGCTATTAAAGTCAAATCAGTCAAGGAGACTAAAAAAAGCAAGAAAGAAAAGAAGCCAGAGCCGGTTAAGGAAAGTTCTTCTGAAAGCGAAAGTTCTAGCGAAAGTGAAAATGAAAGCTCCAGTTCAGACTCCGACAGTGAGTCCAGTTCCAGTTCAAGCTCTGAGTCCGGATCTGATTCCGACTCTGATTCTTCTTCTGAAGAAGAGACACCAGAGCCAAAGGAAGTGAAGGCTAAAAAGGAAACCAAAAAGGAAACCAAAAAGGAAACCAAAAAGGAAGCCAAAACAGAAGCTAAAAAAGAAGTAAAGGCCAAGAAGGAAGTTAAAAAAGAGGTCAAGAAGGTGGTCAAGAAGGACTCGTCCGATTCCAGTGACTCTGACAGCTCATCTGACAGCTCATCTGACGAGGAGGAAGAAAAGAAGGAAGAAAAGAAAGACTCCTCCGATTCCGACTCAGACTCCGACTCCGACTCAGAAGACGAAAAGAAAGAAGAAAAGAAAGAAAAGTCTGATTCCTCAGATTCAGACTCCGATTCCGACTCAGAAGAGGAAAAGAAAGAAGAAAAGAAAGACGATTCTTCTGATTCTGATTCCGACTCTGATTCCGATTCCGACTCCAGCGAGTCAGAATCGGAAGCCGAAGCTAAGCCCGAAAAGAAACGTAAGGCTGACAGCGACGAAGAATTCCAAACGGCTGACGAAGAACCAACCCCCAAGAAAACCAAGGTTGAAGAACCGGCCACTCTTTTCGTGGGTAGATTATCATGGAACATCGACGACGACTGGTTAAAAAGAGAATTCGAAGCCGTAGGAGGTGTTATCGGAGCCAGAGTTATAATGGAAAGAGCCACCGGTAAATCCAGAGGTTACGGATACGTTGATTTTGAAAGCAAATCCCAAGCTGAAACCGCTCTTCAACAGTTCCAAGGAAAAGAAATCGACGGAAGACCTATCAACTTGGACATGTCGACTTCTAAACCCCAAACTCCAAGCAGAAATGACGACAGAGCCAAGAAATTCGGAGATGTTGCTTCTGCTCCATCTGACACTTTGTTCATTGGAAATTTGAGTTTCCAGGCCAGCAGAGACAAGTTATTTGAAGTTTTCGGTCAACATGGAGAAGTTATAAGTTGCAGAATTCCTACTCATCCCGAAACCCAACAACCTAAAGGTTTCGGTTACGTTCAATATGGTAGTATTGATGAGGCTAAAGCCGCTTTAGAAGCTTTAAATGGGGAATACATTGAAGGAAGACCATGTAGATTGGACTATTCTACTCCAAGAGATCCCAACGCCACCCCAAGACCTAGATTTGGAGGTAATAACGGTGGATCTGGTGGCTTTGGTGGATCTGGTGGATTTGGGGGATCTGGTGGATTTAGAGATAGATCTGCCACCAACTCTCCAAGACCCCAGAGACAAGCATCTGAATTCAAGGGTACCAAGAGAACGTTTGACTAGTTGTATAGCATAACAAGGGCATTTTTCTGTATAGTAGGCCGAATATATTGTAAGAGATGGCGGAGGTGTAAGGGTCTGGTGTAAGGATCTTGTGTCAACGACTGCGGCCGTTCCAAGCGAGCATTCCACCCCACCATCCGTCACCTTTGCGGTGCGACAAATTCAAGGAATGAAATTATCAACATTAATATCCGGTGTCACAATTGGAGGTACTAGTTCTATACACTTTGCGGAACTAATCACACAATCTTTCACTCGTCCAATTCGGGCATAGACGCAAGCAGTTACCCGGAACCAGACGGCGAAGTCTTTGTGTCAAGTTTACTCAGGATACACGCAAATAGGGACAGACCGACCCTTGTGATTTTGAACCCCACCAGCCCTTTGAAAGGTGTTACCGGGCGGGCGGCACAGTGACAAGACACAAGTACGGTGCAAACACGGTACAACAAGAGTCAGAGCACAATCAAGCCCAATACAAACATAGCATAAGTCAGGAATCACCAACTAGACACTAAGGAAAATCACCAACAAGACACTAACAAGACAATCACACATGAGAAAAGCGGTGTCCAGGATCATTCCCAACCGCCAGAGAAGCTCAATTGAAACCGGCGAAGACAAACAGTCGTTCCCCCCCTTTAAAATCGACTTCAATTCCGTCAGCGACTTTTACATCATATTGGACAACCCTCACAACTCATGGCTTCCAGGAGACGAGATTTCCGGGCAAATCATCCTAATCTCGAAAAAGAACCTTGCCAATATCACCATAACCCTTTCTTTGATCGGATTTGTCAAGATCAACGCCTCTTCTCACTCCAAATTACGACCCATAAAGCATAATTTATTCAACCATACAATCAAAATCTACGGCAACGAAGGAACCAGTCCAGCAGACGGCCAGACGGACTTGGTAAACGGTCTCTTTAAGGGCGAACATCGATTTCCTTTTATTGTTAAGCTACCGAACAAACGGATATACACCAGTATTGATTTTGGAAAAGGCTCCATCACATACCTACTAAAGGCGTCGATGCACGACTCGAACTACCTCGAGGGGAATTCCACCGTTCAAGCTCCTCCTACGCCGAACCCCAGTTCTCCGGGACTTCTTTCGAAAACCAAACATCTCAAGATTTTAAACCACACCAATTACACATCGGAAAAGCTCATTAACCTTGTCAATCCCATTGATGTGAGTACGCTACCGACACCCAAACCCAAGCGATTAATCATAAAAGACCCTCGGTTCAAGAAACTATCAAGAGTTCAGAGTTCCAATCCCACCATAAACACTTTTAACACTTATAGCACCTTTTCCTCCAATAATTCCGAAGAACAGAGAGAAAGCCAAAACCCGGGTGACCATACCGATGCCATGCAGCCGGGACGAACCAATTACCAAACCACGGGCCACACCGAGAACTCGACCCCCGGTTCTCAACATACCTTGATGGAAACACAAGAGCACGAAAACCCATCTTTTTCCACCCCCATCAGCACCATTGCCACGACCCCCACCATATCGTACGATCTCGACAAACCTGATACCATCAAAGTGTCACTTAGCATTCCCAAACGAGGGTATCTTCGAGGAGAGCTTATCCCAATAAAGCTCAATATTAACCATTTGCGGAAAGTCCAGGATTCAAATGGGATAATCGTGACATTCGTGCGGGTCTGCAGACTCGACAATGGCCCTAGTGGCATGTATGACTCTTTCCGGAAGGATTTGGTGCAATCGGTGGTGCCGTTGTACGTTGACCCCAACACGTTCCAGTCTGAGATCAATACCAGCGTTCGAGTGCCGGCTGACGCTTTTCCTACGATTAGTGACTGTCCTATCGTATCATTCCAGTATTTTGTGGAAGTGTTGATCAATTTGTCCGGGAAACCGGTGGTCTTAGACTCGAATCAGCCCAAATCAACCGATGCCAGCAGACAGTCTCCAATTATAGGGGGCCAAAACCACCAGTATAACCCGGAAGAGAATGTTGTGAAGGCGATTGATTGTTTAAATGATGTCCGACTTCAGTATCAGTACCTTTCTGCCACGGATGTCAACCAAGGAGAGAGGTCTAGCTTTATTAACACCGACAAGTATAAGCGGATGAAGACATTTCTACAGTTGACCAGTGAAATTGTGGTGGGAACGCACCGTCTGAAGGACGAAAGTCCCGTAGGGATGACGGAAGGAATAAGCGGATCTTCCGGTACGCCAAACGACATGCAAGTGTCGACACCATCGAGGGGATCCTCTTCAATTTCTGATAGCAATAACAATGGAGTCAGTGTTGGCAATAGTCTCGGGACCCCCGGCCCAGGGGTGGTGGTGAATGCATCTGGCTCAGGAGGTATTCAAGCCATTCCAGAAACCAGAGAATACGATTCAAATATTCCAGACTACCACGATGTGGTTAATGATATGGGTTTATTGCCCATGCCCGAAGGGCCCCAGACGGAGAAGGAGAGAATGCGGGCACATGAAGCGGGTTTGATGCCTTCTGAGCCTGCTTTAGGGGATGATGAGTCCACCGACTCCGTTAGTCCCGTTACCGGGGCCATGTTGGTTTCCGATAATGATACAGAAGATGAGGGACGGATGGAGCAAGCAGGAGCAGGACAAACGGAACATGCAGGAGCTGCACAAGAGTTCAATTTCTTTGAGGTGGACGAGAGTCAAATCGATTATGTGCCCACGTACGAGAGATCTACGGATGACCAGGTGGTAGAGGATTCGATAGTGTAGTATAGATTATGAGTAATGAATGAGTAAAAGAGTCACGAGTTCGTATTAGTATTAGTATTAGTATTAGTATTAGTACTAGTATTAGTATTAGTATTAGTATTAGTATTAGTATTAGTATTAGTATTAGTATTAGTATTAGTATTAGTATTAGTATTAGTATTAGTATTAGTATTAGTATTAGTAAATGAGTACCAATGTGGCATATGTGAAGACGTTTTCTTAGTCTTCTTTGATTCTATTCCTCCTCCCCTCCTTCTCTACTCACCCATTGACTTCACAAACTCTTCGATCGTCCGGTAAAAACACTCCACCATACCCTCTACGTCCACCCCCAAGTCCCCCGGATATCCAAACACCAAGTTCATGCCATTTTTCGTACTAACAGTACTGAATCCAGTCGTAAGACCCGTCCCAAGACATTGACTGAATACCATATCCTCAAAACACCAGTCTCCAGCCTCAAAATCCACATATCCCACATTAGACACTTCAAATGTCGTCATACGCTCCCCCATTGGATCCTGCGGTCTCAAAGCGTCATGCGGCGTGATATACTTCAACATCCCCAAAAATTGAAACAGTTGTTTCAGTTCAAGCTCTTGGTTAATGAGCCGTTTGATCAATTGCATCTTGGGCACCACTATTTTTGGGTTAAAGTCGTGAATTGGCCCTAAAGCAATGGTTTTTCCACAAACGTCAAAATTGTACCGGGTCTGGGGTGCCAAATGGGAGTGGAATCGTCTTCCGGAAATAACAATTACACTTTCAAGCAGCAAGGGCGTAATTGTCTTGTAAAAGCAGTACCGAATAAGAATGTCCAAGAAAGCAGTAAGAGAGCACCCGTTGGCCCTGCAGATAGCCAGGAGATCTTGAACGGTGGTGCTGGACAACTTCAAGAGCTTGAGCTCATTGACGTTTGTTTTCTTGGGATTGGAAACAAAAAATGGCGTTTTCCCGTAATCTGGATACGCTTCTGTGGTGTAATAACGGTACAATTTAGCCCAGTTACCCGGAACGCTTTCAAGTAACATCGTCTTCAATAAGAACGGAACTGAAGGCTTGAACAAGGGGGTAATATCGTAAGCAGAAACGTAGTCTTTGTGCCCATTAAGTTGCAAATTATAAAGTTCACTCACAAACGTTAATTGGTCTTTGGACACAGCATCCAAGGCCTTACACAAGTCTTTGTGAAAATGAACCGACGACTCCCCATCAAGGAAAAGATGGTTGTTGTAAAACGACACGTAGTTGTTGTTAAAAACGGTAATCCTCCAAGTAACCAGCAAATCTGCTACCGGCCACAGCTTTTCATTGATATATTTCAATTCGGCTTCGTTGAAGGGTCTATCGACGTATTCCACCACGTCTTCGAAGCGGATAGTTTCCACGTGTCTGAACTGGTAGTTGGCACACGTCTTTTTGTCCTGTTCAGAAGTGGTGTCAAGTTTCTGAACACACAAGCTGAAAACTGAGTTGTTGCAAATGATTTCTTTCAAGGCATTGGAAAGAAGGATTTTGGTGACGGGACGATTGTACAAAACGGATATGGCATAGTTGCTATAGAAATGGTGCTCCTGACGGAAAATATAGAACCTTTCTATGGGCCCTGGGCGTTTGTAAGTCATGAAAGCAAATAGTCAAATATAATAATGAGTCACGAACGATTTTTGAGAAGGACTGGAAAAGGGGCAATAGAAAAGGGGCAATGGAAAAGGAGTTTAGACACAAAGACGAAACCGCAAAAGGACGAATAAGTACAAAAGCACAAAATGGCAAAAGGGATAGTACAAAAGGACAAAGGAGAGAATTGCTATAATGGCTGCAAATTTTATTTGACAATAGAAAATTACTCAAATTACACTTGACATTAACTCTTGTTCTCTGCATTGTGCATTTATTTTTACTCGGACCAAGTGCTAGCTCTGACTCAAATACAACTGCTTCTGCAAGTTCGTCACACTCTCCTTCAACTGGTCTCTCTCCTGCTTCAAAATAAACAAATCTGCTTCCAAATCCTTGATCTTCATGTTGAAATGGGCATTTTCAATGGAATCGTCCTCATTCACACCACCAAGACTAGGTTGGAATTCTTGGCCCTGGACCGGTGCCCGGGTAGAGCTTCTCTTACTGGCCTTTTTGTACATGGTAAGCTCGTTATTCTCCGAAATAAGCCTTTCCATTAACACCTTTTGATTACGCAACTCTTCTTGGGTGAGTTTCAATGCCTTGGAAGTGTTATTGACACTTTGTAAAGCGTCCTTATAGTTTGATTCGTAAGTTTTCAACTCATTGGCCTTGCCAGAAAGTTGTTGCAGGAGATTAGACATTTCTCTTGCAGCCGTCTGTTCATGATCTTTGGAAATGGTCATTAAATCGTCCAATTGCTTTTGAAGTTCAATCACCATGGGGTCTACTGCCGAACTAACGTTTCTAGAAGTGGATTTAGAGTTCCAGGCATTGACCAAAGATTCCAAATGGTTGGAAATATCGCCTTTACTTCTCTTGCTGGTGCTATTACTCAAAATGGACTTATTGGTGGAATCCACCGGTTCGTCTTCTTCGTCACTTATATCAATGTCTTCGTGAATGGACTTGAAGTTGTCATACTCTAATTTCAAGTCGTCATGCTTGGATTTCCAAGAGTTGACCTCTTTATTGAGGGATTCTTGATCTTTCACTTGGCTGCTTAATAAAGCAATTTTCTCTTCTTGCTTACTGATAATCTTTTGGAAGTTGGATAGTTGCCCGATTTGGTTATTCATAAACGGTTCAAACTCCAGTAATTTCTGGTTCAACTGCTGGTTATTTTGACCAAGGTACACGAGCTTGTTATTGAGGGCTAGCCGTTCAAGTTTGTACTTGGTGAGTTCGGTGATGGGAGAAGAGGTTGAAGCCTCATTCTCCTCGTCGATTTTAATCAAGCTGGGGTCGATTTGTTGTCTCAATTGGGAGATTATCTCGTCCTTATCTTTCACATCTGCTTGCAACTTCTGAGCGTCCAATTGCTTGAGGTGGTTGTTCTCGGCTTCCAATTGGTTGATTTTTTCAGTGGCATTCTGCATTTCCACCTTGGTGGATTGCCTTAAGGTCGTGAGTTCTGTAGTAAGTTCGTTGATGAGCTTTTTGACTTTTTCGTTTTCTGGAGCAGAAGTAGCAGCAGCAGCAGGAATGTCCCGAGCAACAGGCAAAGGTTGCCCGTTACTAATTGGTTCTAAAGCGTAGTCGTCAAGAGTCACGTCTCCTCTTTCGGAAACTGCTGAACTAGGCACTTCCACGAACTTGTCTTGTTTCCTTTCGGGAGAAGTTTCCGGAGTTCTGAAGTCTTCGGGGGCATTGGAAACGCTTCTGGCGTGGCGTTGGAAGCTCAGTCTGAGATCGGGGGAGGCTGCCATAATTCCAGAACCCACAGCAGCAACAGGCACAGCAGGAGCAGGAGCAGGAATGACGGTGGGACTCAAGACACGCCCAGCATTGGTTTCGACAGCACTTAAGGCCCGCTCAGAATTGTTCTCACGCTCATTTGCAGCCACAGGAATGGTTGCAAAAGAGGCTGCAGGGGCCGCCTTTTTCGCCTTGACAACCGTCGACTTGGACGACAAAAAGTCCTCTACGTGCCCCATGTCCAACTGGTAGATCATCGTATCCACATCGGTATTTGGACCCTTTGTCTCGTAGGTGTCAAAATCGTCCGGGTCGCTGGACACATAATCGTTTTTATCCCCTCCCATAACCAAGATCTTGTTCAAGTTAGGAATATACGTCATGGTATGTCCACACCGGGACCCCGGACCGTCCACTTCTCCTTCGGCCGTCAATTTCGACCACACTAAAGTGTGCAAGTCCAAAACGTACAAGGAATTGTAAATAATACCACTGAAGTCGTTTCCCCCATAGACGAAAAGCTTGTCGTTGATAGCACAAGCCGCATGTTCATTTACCGGTAAAGGAAGATTCCCTGAAGTGGACACCTGCGTCCATTTGGAACTGGCAATGTCAAAGCACCATAAATCATTGCTAACCTTTTCGTTGTTATAAACCCCGCCAAAGACGTAGATTTTGTTTTTGTACACCGACATGGTGTGGTTGGTCAAGGGAGGTGGCCTGAAATTGTTCAAGGGCTCCACCAAATTCCATCTGGCTTTAGGAGACTTAAAGGTATTAAGCTCAAAGTAGTATAAGTCGTTAAACACGTCGTTCTCCAATTGTCCTCCAAAAAGGTACAATCGGGACGATTGGCTGTTCAACGACACCACGCCAATGGTGTGGCCATACCGGCCATTGGGTTTATTGAGAATATGGGAAGGAATGGTGTATTTGCTGTTGTTGACGTTGAACAAGTAGAAGTTGTTATCGGGGAACCCATTAAAGTCGGTATCCACAGTGTCTCCTCCGTAGATGATATAAGCGTTACCTATAAGCACCGAAGAGTGTCCCACACGGGCTGGAGGGTTGTTATTATTGGCGACCACGACATTTTGGGCCTCGTATGCGGCAACTTCTCCGGTGTCGGGGTTCACGGTGGGGGTGAGTTTCCAGGTGTCGCCAAACACAGACCCTTCCTTCAATCCTCCCATCAAAAAGATTTCGTTCTTTTCCGACGAAATGGTGGAAGCAGAGTGTCTGTAACGGGGGAAGGGTGAATTCTTCAATTTATACTTGGTCCAAGGAGTGGAAACCGTAGGGTGGATAAGGGATACCATTTGTGGCGCTGCTGGGGATTGAACGGGGGAACGTGGTACTGGAGCAGGTGATTGTGTGAACAGACCTACGGGTTGGGGATCTTCAATTGAGGTGGTTTCTGAGTCTACTGATACGTCTGGGTCAAGGGTGCCGTTTTTCTTTTTACCGAATTTGAAACGGGCCATGCTAATCTTCAGTAGGAGGTAGGAATGTTACAAAGTCAATTGACAAGCGGCAGAAGTCTTAAGATGTTGAAAATCGTGAGAATGATATCAACCGGAATATATAAATAAAGGGAAATCGTGAAAATTTTTAGTATTTCCTAATTGAAAATTGAACTTCCTGATTAGGTAATTGTAGGTAACTATGTGGTATAAGAACTTCCACAAGTAGAAACGACAGTTTTGCGGGGGAGGCCAGTAGGAGGGTGATGCAGGAATGGAGCCGAGAGAGGACTATTGTAGGTGAAGGGTGTGGGGGATAGATGAAGTTAAACATTAGATGTCGCGAGAGGTTTGCCGAGGAGGGGTGAATCGGACCTGGTGTCGCGACAGCCTCGCCCGACATGTCGTAAGGGCTCACCCCGTATCGTCACATAGTGCGTCTCAATGTCGCGTCCCCCTGGGTGAAATGTCGCATACGCATGTCGTGGCAGTCTCAATGTCGTCTACCCTCTACCCAAGTTCCCATGTCTGTGCTCGTTCTCGTTTCCAAACATGGATTCCTTCGACTATAACCCTTATCCTGATCTCCAGCTCGTGTTCCAAAACGCTCTGACCCTACAGGAGATCCCTCAGCTTCTCGACCACATCCACCGCCACAAAACAGCGCTTTCCACCCTGATTTACCGTGATATTTGCACATATAATAAACTCCATTCTCAAATATCCACAAATGATATAGTTGATCTTATAGATACAATCCGCCAAACCCAGGAAAAATCCACGTCGGTACAAACATCCATTTCTTCTATCACCAGAGAAATCTCCAAATTGGACAATCTAAAGAGGAATTTGACCCTTAGTATGAATATTTTTAAAAGACTCCAAATCCTCAACTATTCCATCAATGAACTTAATCAATTGCTCAAAATAGATTACAGTTATGGTGATATCTACAATCACCTCAAGAACATCAAAGACCTTCTTGAGTTTTTCAAACCCTACAAATCAATTGACCAAATTAATAGACTCACACTTCTCATGACCAAGATTGAGGTGAAGTTGGTGGACAATATATTCATTGATTTCGAGGAAATCTTGGTGTATCATAAACCCATGAAACAACTAGCATATGCATGTCAGATTTTGGAACTCATAGACCCAAAACAGCCCGATAAGCTTTTGAACTGGTTCTATAACCTTCAACTCAAAGATTTGAAGTCTATATTCAATAATTTCGATGAAGCCGGGTCGTTGGAGAATTTGAAGAGAAGGTTCATCTATTTCAACAATATCTATGAGAAGGTGAGTCTGGAATATACCCAGATATTTCCAGAGTCTTGGAATATCACTTTGGAACTTGCTAAGATATTCTGTGAAATCACCAAAGAAGACATTGTTTCGAAATTGCAGGGAATCAATTCGGAAACGTTGTTGACCTGTTTAAATATCACTTTGGAATTTGAAAACAAGTACAATATCTTGTTGAATACCACATACTTCACCAAGGTGATTTCCAAGGTATTTGAACCGTATTTGAGCGTCTGGTTAAATGAACAAGATAAAATAATGAATTTAAAAATGCTTGAATTTTACTCAGTACCCAAAATCCCGGTAGAGCTCCAGGATTCTACCAGTTTTAATGAGTTTTTAAACGTTCTTAAAGTCAATAGCATCCCCAATATCTCCAATTCGTCCATTGAAATCTTCAAAATTTACCAAAAGATGTTGATCCAAATATTGAAAATCTCAAGTGGTAAGATTTTGATTGATTTGGCCAATTTGTTCAATAAATACTTGAAGGAGTACCACAATCGGATCCTTGCACCCATAGTCAACAGCGAAGTTGAGCTGACGTCGGAAGCGGATCAATTGGAACTAATCAAGTACCTCACTATGATTCTCAATACCGGGGATTATATCATCAATAATCTTGACGATTTGTCGATCAAACTCAACAATTTGGTGGCCCCGGAGTTTAAAGACAAGTTCTCCTTTGACAACCTTAAGACTCTTTACCTCGGCCTCATATCCACCTCCATAAATAAGCTTATTGGACTCATACAAATAAATTCAAAGTTCAGTTGGAGACAATTTGAAAATAACAATTGGGAAATTAACGAGTCGTCTAAAACATTATCCAATTACATGGTGGACTTCAAAAGTTGCTTAACTAAATACGCCCGAATAATCCTACCCTTGATCATAAGAGAGAGCTATGTTCGGAGTTTTTGTAACAAGCTCATAGAATTGGTTATAAGAGATTTCGCCGATAATTTGAAATTGATCAAGCCCTTAAGTATTTTGTCGATTGAACAGATCTTGAACGACGTGGAGAACTTGAAACAGTTGATGAATGTGTTGCCCAACTTTTCCAACGTCAATTACGAAGTGACGGACCTGGCATCCGACTCAAAATACTACCACACCTTTGTGAACACTCAGTTTGGCAAGCTCGAAACATTATTGAATTTATTGCTTACCCCCACACTTCCGGTGGACAACTTGGTGGAGACCTATTTCACCATGATCCACGACAGGTCCCACAAGAATTTCCGGAAGTTTTTGGCATTGAAGAACTTGACGGTGGTGGAGCTGAGAAAGTACATTGAAGTGTTCAATGCGAATATTTCCGACGATTTGATGGAAGAATCGCCAATCTTGGCCATGATAGAAGAGAACATGACGCCGGTACCCTCATCTGTGAATATTAGCGACGAAAAGCCCAAGAAAATCAACAATTTAGAGAAAAATTTAAGAGAATTGGCTATTACGGGAGAGAATAATATCACCAAATTCAATGAAAACTTCAAGAACTTCGGCAAGTTGTTCCGCAAGGATAATAGTGATTAGAAAGAACTACTAACGAAATTTGACTAGACTCGTCCAAACTAGTCCTAGACTGCTGTGCAGACGCTTCTCTTAACTATATACTAAATCGCACAAATTTATTACTCATTATGAAGCTTGTTAAAATATGTGGCATTAAGACCTTGGAGGCCGCACAAACCGCCATTCGTCATGGCACAGATTTCGTAGGCATGATTCTCGTGCCCAACAGAGCCCGCACCATTGATTTGCAAGTAGCAAAAACAATCTGTGATTTGGTTAAAGAGACCCGAACGTTGAAAAATGGTAAATCTTCAACTATACATGATCTCGTATCTGAGTTAGAGGCGCGAGAATTCCGGGATGTAGACGACTACTTCACGCAGTTGGGCGAGTTACTAGAGGCTAATGGCCCTTTTTCCGTGGCGGTATTCAGAAACCAGCCAGTCTCCGATGTGTTCAGTATTTCTGAGGCTATAGGAAATGACATTATTCAATTACATGGCAACGAAAATAAGCTTGAATACTGCAAGATAAACGGGTTACGTGGAAACAAATATGGTATAATACCCCGGTATGTGCTCCCCAGCGAAATTCCCCTTATATTTTCAGATTTCGATGATGTTTTGGTTGGAGGAAAGTATCTTGGAAATGGCTTTTTGGTGCCGTTGCTAGATTCGGATTTGGGAGGTGAAGGTAAGTTATTGGACTGGGGATTGCTTGAACGTTTGACAGTGGGGAAGTACATATTGGCTGGTGGATTGAATGACGTTAATATTGTAGAAATGGAAGGGAAAAGGAATATTCTTGGATTTGATGTGAGTGGAGGAGTGGAGACAGAGGGAGAGAAGGATATGCAGAAGATAGAGAAGTTTGTTACGGCCGGGAAGCGAATGGAGTAGGATGGATAGTGGAGAGAAAAGAATCAGAATGAAGATTAGAAAAGAATACAGAATGAATAACGAACGTACAATAAAACATACTAATCGGCTTGATCCCAGTTCTGAGCAGTGGGCTTGCTTGGCATAGTTGGTCCTCCAGCTCTCTTGGCCATTATAATCTGATCAATGGATAAAATGGTGTTAGCAGCTTCAGTGGCTAAATTGATGGCTGATTTCTTGGCCGACAATAAATCATAGATTCCTTCATCTTCCACATTAATTAATCCGTCGTTGGTATTGTTTTCAATGTCAATTCCGATGTTCAACCCCGAATTGTCATTCAAAGAATGAATCGAGTATAATTTAGATAAGGTTTCTGTGGAGTCTAAACCTGAAGTTTCTGCCAAGATTCTTGGAATAACTTCAAAAGCTTTAGCGTAGTGTTTTATTGCCAATTGCAACAAGCCCGGGGTGGATTCACCATACTTTGTCACGATTTTAGTCAATTCAATCTCAACCCCTCCAGCTCCTGGAAGTAATTGGTTATCTTTTAATAATCCTTTGATAGAATTGACCCCATCATCAATACACCTTTCAACATCATCCATGTTATTCTGAGTAGCACCTCTTAATATGATGGTAGCAGTTCTAGAAATACTATCCTCTCCTTGTCTGAAAATAGTTACTCTATCACCCCCAATTTCTTTAGTTTCAATAACATCTATTTCTCCCATTTCATCAGCAGTGGGGGCTCCTAATCTAGGTAATGGAGTAGCCCCACAAACCTGACAGACTCTTCTGACATCAAATTTGGAAGGCACTTTCAACACCAATATTCCATATTTGTTGAAATAATGCAATGCCAATTCTCCCACAGAAGCTCCTGCTATAATAACCTTAACTCCAGCGTCACTGATTTCTTTACACATTTGATCCAACTGTTTTTCTTCATCGTTGGAGAAATCAAGCATCTCTTTGGCATTATGTAATAACACGGTGGAGGTGGTTTCTGTGGTAGAAATATCAATAGGACATGAAAACACCACCACCTTGGATTTGGTCCCGACATTTTTCACCAGTCCTTCTGGTTGTCTAGGGAAAACCATTCCTTTTATGACTTGGGAGTTAGCTAAACTTGATCCCATGATTTTCACCACCCGGATGGAGTCCACATTGAAACTACTAATTCTTTTGGGATTTAACACCAATTTGACAGCATCAATAATTAATTTGGTTATGACAGTTTGTAATCCAAATTGTTTGGATGAAACCACAGATTTGATAATCTTGGTCAATTCATTGGAATCGGTCAAATCCTGTACTTTGTTTATAACCAACGACTCCAACTTCTCCATAATATGCTTATTAGCCAAAGTATACCCTTGAGTAATTTCACTGACATTCAACCCCAAATTTATCAACTTCTCAGCGATATTCAAAAGTTCACCCGCCAAAATAATCACCAAATTGGTGTTATCTCCCATTTCAAACTCCTGTTGTTTGGAAGCCATGATCAAAATCTTCACTGCAGGGTGTACGATTTCCAATTCATTGAGAATGGTGGCAGCATCATTGGTTACAAAAGTCTTGCCAAATTTATTAACAATGATCTTATTACGTCCGCTAGGACCCATGGACGTCTCGACGATTTTGGAAATTTCTCGAACTGCTTCAATGTTCCGTATAATAGCACCGTCAGCGCTATTATGCGACTGGTATCCTTGTTTAAAGATGCCAGAGTTGGGTGCTTGTGGTAACTTTAATGACATTGTTGGAAGATTTTTTTCATCGCGTTCGCAGTATAAATCGATAAATATTTCATACATGTCTATAATAGATATATAACATAATAAAGCATGTTCTTCCAAGCACGTCGATATCGGGATCTAGGTCAAGTATGTTCCTTCTTGATATCGGGACCTCGATCTGACGGAACGTAAGTGTCAAGGACTTGAAACAACTCCTTCTTGTTGTCGGTTTTTAAGGCCTTGCTTAATATATCAAATTCAACAGCTGTACTATCAAAGTTCTTGAAATTGGAGGTCTTGTTGAAAAAAGTCTGAACCAACTTGAAAAACTTGTCATAGCTGTCAATCTTACCCGTAAGATCTGCATTTTTCATCTTTAACTCCGCCACTTGTTCCGATAATTGTTGTTGTGCTTGTTTCTTTCTCTTTCTGCACTTGGAAGCAGCCACTCTATTTCTTTCCAAGAGCCGGTCCCGTCTCCAAGCAGCGGTTCCGGGAACGGGGCCGTTGTTGGGATTATAGATCACTTCGTCGTTGCAGATGAGTTGGTGGTTTGGTGGGGGTACTCCAGCATAGGAAAAGTGCCCGTCAATGTCTGGATTAGACACCTGGGGAGGGACATTAGGCACCACCGGAGGTGCTGGCACCGGGACGTGCATAGGATCATGTGGTGGCAGCTTGTGGGGAATTTGGGGGATCGTGTGTGGAGACACCTGCTGCACGTCTGGAGCGAGAGGAAATTGTAGTTCCTCTTGTATGCCAACAGCACCTGTCGGTGGCAAGCTCTGTGTAGGTATCATATCTCCCATAAGGGCCATTTGTGGCTGGAGATCTTTCATGTGCATTTGAGAAGCCATATCGGGCCCCATGACCCCATACCCTTTGTAATCTTGCTTATGATTGGAAACTGGAGTGGTATCGCCACTCATAAAGTCGTAACTGTCATCAAAAATAGCTTCGTGGTTGATAATTTGTCCGATTTGCCCGTTGGAAATTGATATTCTTCGACGTAACGATGGCGTTGTGTCTTGATTATAACTGACAAACATGCTCTGATCAAACAAAGGCGGGTTTGTCATGGGGTAACCAGAGAAGTCGAACCCATTACCAAACACAAGGTGGCCTGTGTTCTCGGTTCTTGTTTTGTTTCGGGAATCGTGGCTGGACATGACTAATCAGTGAAAGGATAAGGAAGGATAAGGAAGAATGAAAACTGCGGTATTTGGAGCCCAGTTTCTGAACTGGTGATGTTGGTAGGGTAGCTGAGTAAACCGTATCTACAATAGGGAGAATGTGTGTAATTAACGATTATTAAATATCTCACGAATCCCATTAGCTTTAAAAGCTTAAAATGAGGGAGAAGACATAGATGGAATTTTCGTGCATGGTCTAAATGATGCCATGGCGCATTGTGATACATCAGAGGGGCTTGAGGCAGAGAGACCGAGGTCAAGAAAACAGTGATTACAGTGAAAAACAGTGATTACAGTTAAAAACAGTGGAAAATGTAAGACAAAAAAGAGTCGAGAACTTAATGAAAAAGGCAGGGTCGAGAACGTATTCAAAGACAGAAAAAGAGTCGAGAATGTATTCAGAAACAGACAATAAATGTCGGAATGCAGGGAGTAAAATAAATGATGTGGCGTATTTCCATGTCGTCGTCTGCGGGCATCAGCAGTCATCGGAGTTCCGAAGAAAAGTCTGAATGTGCAGTACCAGCTGATTTATGAGTTTAACTTACTTTGGTGCAGGACTCTTGGCTTAGTGATTAAATAAGTATTTTGCATCACAGTGCTAACTAAAGGAAGCACTCGTCTAGAGCCACTAAAGGAAGCACTCGTCTAGAGGCACTTAAGGAAGCACTCGTCTAGGCACTAAAGGAAGCACTAGTCTAGGCACTAAAGGAAAGCACCAGTGTTGCACCAGTCTCGTTAGGATTTCAAGTTGTATCAGTTCCCAAACTACCCCATTGCTCAAGAACATATTTCTAACGGGTCTGGAATAGGCGTAGCTCTAACTCAACAGTACTATTTTAGCCTTAATTAGCGAGTGCTTCCTTTAGTGCCTACAAGACAGGTGCTTCCTTTAGTGCCTACAAGACGAGTGCTTCCTTAGTTCCTCTGTGAGTCCTGATGCTACAGTTTCCGCTTGTGACATCTGATCTGCCAAAAATAAACACCCAACAGCAATAAACAATTCACTTCTCTCATAAAAATGCTCGGCACAATAGTACTATGTTTACTGATATTAGTCTCCAAAATCAGATTTAATTGAGATTCGCTTTTACTAAGGCCCTGCGAATTTGTGGATGGATCTCATTGACAAGACTATCAGCAAGCGCCTTCTAAACTTACCCCAATTGAGTCGGTTTCTCCAGGACCTTGATGACAAAACACTGCAGAATACTTTCTTTGGCGTGGAGGAGTCGCTAAAACAACAATACGAGTTCAAGTTTGAGGTGGTGGTGGAAAACCAAAGAGGCTTCAAGATATTCGGATTGCCTTTTTTTAGTGGTAACAGTTTGCTTCCGGTGCTAGACCCCTCCAGTTTCCAATATGTGAATGGGGTGGGGTTGAAGTTGGTGAGCGATAATTTGAACAATTTACCACTTCCTGATTTGAACTGGTGCTGGCACTGGCCCAAATGGTATATTTTGATGTTGGATGATGTGGATGACCAAGGGTGGATATACGCGAAGATGCACTTTGGGAGTCATCACTGGAAGGGGAAGTATTACTTTGGGAATTTCGTTAGGAGACGGGTGTGGGTGCGGTTGAGAAGGCGACTGTGGGATGATGTTTGACGTCGACATTTGTTATCGGGAGAATCTCAACACTGTCAGAAGACCTCGATTTGTCAGGAGTCTGTTTGATGGAATTTGGTGGAACTCTTCACCTTGCATATTTCCTTTTATTTAATACCGTCTTTCATATCCTTCATCTTGCATAGTTATTCCTTTCCTACATCACCTCAACCTTCTTTGGATTTCATGGTACTACTCCGTCATTGTCTCTGCATCTCGAACTTCCTATACGCATTGATCCACATGTTTGACCTAGTGTTTTTTGGTGCAATGGTTCTGGTACGAGGTTTTGGAATACTTGGTGGGATTTGGTACGCTAATTGCACAACTGATAATGGAACATATGGCCGTTGGTTTACCCTATTGTTGAAGGGATCGACTTGGACAGGTCGAAGCTGGGGTCCAATGGGAGCAATAACAGGCATGGGCTCATCATCTGCATCGGACTCCTCAGACTCGTCTTCATCCGACAGGTTAATGTCCGACTTGTTGCCATTTTCATCCACCAGTTCACATGCAGAATCGATACCTTTATTAGATCTTAGATTATCTTCATTTTGGCAAATAGGAGACCTGGCGTCTTCCTTGACTTCCTGCTTCAACTTCTGTTGGTCCTCTTTTGACATTCCCAATTCAGAATTAATAAACTCAACCATCTCGTCTTCCCCCATGTCTTCGATATTCAACATGTTATACTCAAGCATAGATAAATCTGGAGCATATAAATCAGTAGCATGCTCACTTTCAATGCGCAGCTGATAAGCATAACATCTTGACTTTCAGGATTTGGTATGGTATAATGGCTGCGAAATAATTGCAAAAGAGATTAACAACAATGGGCGACTGCAAAGCTTGACATTTTGCCATGTATACTCCAATTACCGAGAGGTGGAGATTGGAAGTATCTTGCACGTATTTTTGATATTTAATATTCTTCTTATCCCGTGTAACAAAAAATCTTTTTCTTATATAAAACATTTCCATTCGTTGTAACAGAAAAATATCCGTTTGTTGTAAAAAAGTATCCGTTTGTTGTAACAGAAAAAGTATCCGTTCGTTGTAACAGATTACTTGCAGTAAAAGTGTCTTTACTTGCTTGCAAACTTACTCTACCAGCCCTTGCAAATGTCTATTACCTATCTTGCAAGGCTTCACAGTAAAAGTGTCTTTACTTGCTTGCAAACTTACTCTAACAGACCTTGCTGCCTATTACCTATCTTGCAAAGCTAAATCTTCAACTGGCTGCTCAAAGATTTAATACTCTTCTTGCTGAATATATACAGTAGCCCACTCAACACGGTGGTTGTACCTACAACCCAGCCAAATCCATCTAGAAACATCCCATAACTGTCCAACATCAACCACTGCTCGATTTGTGGTTTAAACACCAAGTTCCCAATGTACACCATCTGTAATCCGGTATTTATTTTGGACAAAAGATTGGGTTCCACAGAAACTGTGGGAATGCTTAAATTGACAAATCGTTTTAAGGTTTTGGGAGTAGCAAGTGTCTTATACCGGTAGTATATTCCCATCAAAGCAAGCATGGCATCTCTTCCAATAATTATAGCTCCTATATAACCAGGCATAATGTCTACCAAAGACAAAGATATAGTACAAACCCCCATCAACAACTTATCCGCAATTGGGTCGAGAATGGTCCCCAATATCGACTTCATGTCGAACCGACGAGCAATATATCCATCAACAAAGTCGGTGATACATGAGTATGTGAATAGGGAAATAGCCATGGTGGAATGCCCTTTATATATGCAATAACCCACCACTGGGGCTGATAATATTCTCGTTAGTGTGAGCATGTTCGGCACTGTGTAGATATTATCGATGATTTTGGGGGCATTCACTTCGGAATTGGTGTTTGTTGGTTCATTTACGGGAGTTGGTTGGTTGCGCAAAATTGGAGACGTCGATATCCATTTTCTCGGGAGGCATTGGGTGAGCTTCAACGAGGGGGCATGTCGTGGTGAGCTATGCCTGATGAGTGTCCTGGAAGCAGGAGAGCTTTTTAATGACCTGTATAAAATGCTATTCAACAACATAAAGATGAAGTGAGAAATAAAAAGAGTATGAAGAAGTGAGACAGAAGAGAGTAAAAGTCCCAAAAAGGTAAAATGAGATGTAGAGGAGAAAGAGAAAGAGAAAGTGAAAAGCCAAAGAGTAATCTATTCACTACCTATTTTGGTAATCCAGCCTCGTTGATCAATGAGTCGTCCACCTCTTTTGGTCCCGTTCCAATCTCAGTAGCAATTATTTTGGACACACCGGTGATTTCAGGAATATATGAGCTGTAGTCAAAAGACCCAACTTGAACTGGGTTCTTGAACCCTTCTAAATCTTTGAAATATGGTAACAAGCCTGTTAAAATCTGATCCTCATTTTCTGCTTCATAGTATAACACAGCATTTGGACCAGCATCGTATGTGTATGCAACAATGGTCTTACCTTCCACTTCGTTGATTTTGTTCACCAATTTTATGATTTTCTTGGAAGTATCGTTCAAGTAAAAGATCGGAGGAAACGAGTCCAAACAAACTGAGTGAAATGAATTGGAATCTTTCATAGTCAAATCAGCAAAGGTTTCAAAATCTTTGGCAAGAATTGCCTTTTTCATTTCTTCGAATCTCTTTGGCACCACCTGCTTAATTCTGTACTGGAATAAATCAGATGTGGCCACAGTACTCTGCATACCAGAGGTTGAAGGAACATCTTTCTTGTCATCGGAAACGACCAAGATCAATGCTTTCATTGTAGGCCAGTGCTCCAAAGGAGCTACTTCCACGGCCTTGGAATCTTCCCCATTTTCTAGTTCTCCCATTTCCCACGCAACAAACCCTCCATACAATGACCGACAAGCAGAACCACTTCCCTTTCTGGCGATCTTACTGAGTTCAGACATATCCTGGGGTAAATTATACAACTTGGCAATCAGAAACACCAAAGCAGCAAATCCTGCAGCAGATGATGCTAAGCCTGCCGCCGTGGGGAAGTTGTTTTCCGACACGAGATGTAATTTGTACTCAGATAACTTGGCTAACTCACCATCTTTATCCTCCAAGTGTTTTCTTAAATTTCTTAAATCCTGCAAACAAGCTTGGGTTCTTTCGCTCTTTAAGCTCTCCAACGTGCCGTTCAACCACAACTGGTCCGTTTCAAAGTCGGCAGAACAACTGGCGGTGGTCAACGTTCTTAAGTCATTTTGAGATAAAGTCACAGAAATCGACGAATTGGTGGGTAAGTTCAACGAGGTTGATCTTTTTCCCCAATATTTGAGCGTCTATGGGTGTTAGTAGGGCGGTAGAAGGGAGGGTTATGGTACATACTGCAATATTGACGGGAGCAGTGGCCGTGGCTTGATAAATCATAATATGTATCGAAAATTTTCGTAAACGAGCGTTTTGAGAAACGATGGGTGTATGGTGGATAATTGTGACTGAATAGTAGACATTTGGGGAGGTGAAGCAGTTCAAGTCACTGGGTGAAAACGTTGTTTGGATTATACAAAGGGTGAAAACGGTGTTTGGATCATACAAAAGGTGATATTTGTTACTAGATGAAAACGTTATTTGGCTCATACAAAGGTGATATTTTCTCTGGCTAATAGGCAATAAACTGGTACCTGACAAAACAGAGACCTACAGTTGTCTGTCATAAGAAAGTTGCCAGCAAAGTTGAAGCAAATCTGGCTCGGTCAAAATAGAAGATACGCCATTTATTAATATATAGTCACTATACGGATGAGTACTTGGATCTCGCCCTCAATTTAGGACCTTTAAGTGTGAACACAATCGGAATGGCAATCATGGCTGTCGCAATAAACCCAAGGACAGTAGACCCCCACCCCACTGGAAACTTCTCACTTCCAAGATTATTGAACAAGGCATCCCCAAATAATGGAAAACACCCTGCAATAGATGATCTGAACAATGCATTTCCTGCAAACACCGAAGCCAAATAATTATAAAATGATGCTCCCAAATAGTTGAAACCCGTCTGAAAAATGATAAAAGCGCCAGCAGAAAATACAGCACTACCAACGAGTGATGGGAACCAATGAATATCTGGAGATGTGGTCCATCCGAATATGAAAACTCCAATAGGCATACAAATAGCACCAACTATCATTATGGGTAAGAAGACTTCCGGGTATGTTTGCTCCCCTGCCAATCCGGGTAAAGTTATCTTCTTATAGATATACCACAGATAAAGTACTGCACCAATCATTATACCGATTATGATACTGGTATAAGTTGCACCAAAAGGAATTAAAGCAAAATGATGCACTTGAAGATAAGCAATTGGAAAAGCCTCAAACCATAAGTATAAAATGGAATACACGAGGGCAATATAAAGGTTGATGGCCAAGACAATAGGTTCAAAAAGGCAGATTTCTATCGGTCTCCACAAGGTATTAATAGCAACTTGTTTTGCCGTCATCTTTTCATTTTCAATTTCCCCAACACTGATTATATTGGGATTACCGGTTATCTTTCTTAACCGTTTAGCTTTCCTTAACATCAACGTCTTTTCATAAGTTTCGGGTAAGAACCAACTCAAAAGAACGAAAGCAATACCGGAAGTCATGGCCACAAGCCAGAACGCCCAATGCCAGTTTCTTTTGACCACCAATATCGAGCCAAATAATGGACCCAAAGAAGGACCACAAACAGCTCCCATGCTCCAAGCAGCAATACTAAGGGGCAAATAGGGCATACTGGTTATGTCTCCCAAAGAAGCACCACCCGTAGCTAAAGCCGGGGATGCTAAAAAGCCACTGAGAAACCTCAACACCACTAAGGCTGCAAGATTATTTACCAAAGCAATAGGAATTTGGAGAATGAAGAACCCAAATAATGTGACGATGTAAATGTAAGTTCTACCGAAGACGGCATTTTCGGACATGGGGGAGAGGAACATGGGGCCAAGTGCATAACCAATAACGAACATGGTTAATGGTAAAGTGGCTTTTGTCTTGGAAACACCCAAATCTTCCATGAGCTTATCAATACCCGGAGTATAAATAGCAGAGGCCATGTACACCGAGGTGGTCAAGAAGCAAATCTGGAGGGTGAAGACCACCTTGAGGAATGCGGACCAATTCCTAGGATTTTCGGGATCATCTGGGCCATCCCAATCCACGATTGTTCTGCCATTACTTCCACTGTATATGGTTTCAGATCCTGATTCAGATCCTGAAGAACTTGATCCCTCGACGGGTTCGATGGGTTTGACCTCCTCCTTCACGGCCGTTTTGACCTCAAGCAAGTACTTTTCTGGTATAACATAATCTTTGTGTTCCTCCTTATGAGAAAAAAGCTTGTGGTTTGAAACGTGATATATAATTCTGCCCCAAAAACTATCTCTAACAAAATTTGAAGCTGTCATTTTGATTGCATTGAAAAATGAGCAACTTCCGGTGCTTTTATACTGGACCCGTTCTCAAAAAAGAATTTGCAACTTAGTAATAGCTTCTCTTTACATTTCCATGTTTTGGTCAGAAAGGGTATTTCTCCGATACAGTTTTCCGTTAATCTAACCTGCGGTCCTGTATGTTGTCTTATTTCACCGCGTAGCTGACTAATGTCAGCCACTGGTGCGAGGCTGATATTCGAGGGCTTGATATTATGAGCAATAAACCTGTTTCAGCTGAGGGGTGCTTTCAGAACCAAGAGTTCACATCTATGCATGCATACTGCCGGTTTCAACAACGGGACTGTCAGTATTACGGGCCGCTAATCAACAGGACGTATATCAAAAACAACCCTTTTCAGACGGGGTTGCCTAATTGGGATATCCGGAAATGTGAATTGATTACCAACATTGCAGCTCGTGTGGCGTGTAAGGGGTGTAGAACACAGTGGATACTGGCAGTGCTTTCTTTATTACTCATCATAGAAGCTTTTTGCGATTTCCATCGCTTTTTTAACCTGGTTTCGGCTCCTAAGGTATTGCTGTGAATCACAGTGTGGGATTTTTGACTATGTTGTCTGGGATCTTTTTTCATTATCACAGATCCTGACACCCTCCTTAATCTTTTTGTTCCTTGCCTTTTCCAACGTTTCGGTAAACACCAAAGCCAGAGGATCCCTTATTATTGAAATGGGGATTTGCAATCCTCATCATTATCACTCATGAATCTCTCATTTCGGATACATTTTATCAATCTGAAAGTATGCTTCTTCATATAATAGTTTTAATGCTATCTTTTGAGTAGCTCTTGTGGAGATAGATATGATAAAGTGGTAATAGAAAGAGATGACTAATTGGAAGGGATGTAATACTTCTATTCATTGGGTAGGACACAAGGCATGTGCTAGTGATGGAAGTTGAAGAATAAGAATAGGGTGGCAGCAAAGATATAATTTCCGCCTGATATAGTATGTTCTGTTTGATATAGTACGTTCTGTTTGATATAGTACGTTCTGTCTAATATAGTACGTTCCGCCTGATATAGTACGTTCTGTCTAATATAGTACGTTCTGTCTAATATAATACGTTCTGTCTAATATAGTACGTTCTGTCTAATATAGTATGTTACGTCTGATATAGTACGTTCTGTCTAATATAGTATATTCTGTAGATGGCGAAAAGACCATAGGTCCAAGACCGACCCGGTGACAAACATCGTCAAGGGCAATTTTGTTGTAGTTAGTTACTCCAAGATCTCCAGCAATATTGATGATACCAGGAGTGAAATAGCTGGTGACATGTACACCTCAATAAGATCAGAAAACGAAGAAACATTTTAGCCATTTGAACTAGTTGTGTGGCCTTTCTTTCTTCACCATGACATCCACTATTATTCTGGAATTGTTCGATTAGTTCATTAAGGTTGCTCTGGTTTGAGTAAGTATCCAGGTGCCACATATCCACGCTGGTCTTCTTCGAATCGGGAGTACTTGAACCCAGAAAAATACCATATTACTGTTCCCCAAAAACTGTTTCTGAAGACAACTCAGACTCATGTGTACGGTTATCAGAGAACAAGGGGAATCGGTATATATCAAAGCCTTTGTGGGTGTTAGTAACCATATAAACGGGCATTAGTACCCATGTAAGAGGGTATTAGTAACCATAACAAAGTGCATAAGTTACCACATAAGAGGGCATTAGTGTGATAAGAGGGTATCAGTAACCATATACAAGGTGCATAAGAGGGCATTAGTGTAATAAGAGGGCATTGAAACGAGAATTGAAATGTTTCAGTTTCTTTGAAGTCAGTAATCATGGTACACTGACATTTGGGGAGTTCAAGAAAACCTTCCAAGATTCAGGGACTCTCACAACCAATTCAAAGCCGGATATGTGCTAGGTAGTGTGCACTTTGAAATGTCCCCAAAAAAATCCTAAGGAAGCTCTGTCAACTGGCTAGGGCCCTTCGGAGTACACTCCTACGAAGGAATATAGCTCAAAATTGCTCATGTCTCCACAATCAATACAGGGAGAACCAGTACACGACCGGTTCTGACGAGCATTGTACGAAAATAAAATAGCGTTACCCGGCATCAGACATTTAAATTATTTAGATAGATCACAGGCTTGAAAGTACTATTTTTTAACTACACTTAAATTACATAACAACAAATACACAATATGTTACATTAACACGTGACCTATGCAAGATGGAAGGGTATCCAAAACTCCACATTGAATCCGTAAGGTCGAAATATCGCTGCTGCCGTGATGGGAGGCAACGCAGCCATTCAAGTAATCCCCGTATAACTCATTCACCTATTCCGAACTACATTGATAGGACCTATTGTAATCAAACGGGCCCTCACAGTACCATAAATCCTTCAGGTTAAATATATTATTACATAACAACAGAGAACGTTAGATAACGTAGCACAAGGAGTCTAATCATACAGTTCAAAAGCCGGTTAGTTCCGTCAATAGTGATTTAATTTTTCATTTTCAATTTTCGTTATTTTTTAGAAGTGAAAACTACTTCTTGGACCATCTCCATAATCTTGCTTTACAATCACCCGATCCCGTAGCGAAAATACCCTCAGTTCCCTGGGAATTCAAGGAAACTGCCACAGAAATAACTGAGTTCCTGTGACCTTGTAACATCAATAACGGATTACCGGATAATCTGTCCCAAAATATAACCCCTCTATCCTTGGACCCAGATAAAATATATTCGTTGTTTGGAGTAGAACAAACAGACAACACGAAATCTTTGTGTCCGATGTAAGTGACATCGCAGGATGATTTTTTGCCAATTGAAGAATTCGATTCAGATTTCCCGTGTAAGTTCCATAATTTGACAGTTCTATCCAAGGATCCAGAGGCTATTTGTTTACCACTGGTGGAGAAAGCGACGGAGTAGACAGAATCTTCGTGTCCATTTCCTTGCTCGTTACCACTATCTAATCTTTCCACCAAGAATCCGGTAGTGGAATCCCAAACTCGGACAGTTCTATCCAAGGAACCAGCAGCGATTAATTGTCCATCAGGAGAAACAGCAACCGTAGTAACCCCATCTTCAATTGACAACGTCAACGAACATTGAGAAGATCTAAGATCCCAGATTCTGACAGTTCTGTCTCCAGATCCAGAAACCAATCTGTTACCATCGGGGAAAAAGTCCAAAGAGTAAATGTCTTGTTCATGGCCTCTCAATATTTTGATAATTCTTCTGGTAGTCAAGTCCCAGATTCTGATCAATTTATCTTCAGCACCAGTAGCCAAGAATTTCCCATCAGGGGAGAAACACACGGATCTGATGTATAAATCACCATTTGAATTGGAACTTGACTCTATTGCATCATTGGATTTGTTTGAATCATCGTTCACTCCATTGGAAGAATTATCATCAATCAATTTGGCAATCAATTCACCAGTTTCAACTTTGAACACCTGAGTAGTCTTGTTACAACCAGTAGCAATAAATTCCCCATTCTTGCTGAATCTAACACAACAAACTACAGACGAATGGTTCAAGGAATGAATCAATTCCACGTCCAAGTCTTTTTTGAAAGCTGGATTATACAAAACGTAATAATCTGGCAATTGCTTTTTGAAATCAGGATTGGCTTTAGAAACATCTAAATCTGACAAAAATGGAGGAATTTCCTTGATGTGTAATGACTTCTCACTGGGGTTCACGGTGTATTGGTTCTGGTCAATAATTGTCAAAGCCGAAGAAGTTTCGGCCTTGATGTCTTCCTTCACTTTTGGCACTATTTCAGCCTTAGGTTTTATATCATTACCCACAGCCGGTAACTGAGTGTTGGGAAGAGGAAGGTGTTGTCCCGCTTGCGGCTGAGGCATGGTGAGTGGCTGCTGAGGCAAGCCTTGGGCATTTTGAGGAGGTAGGATCTGAGGTGGACCCTGTTGATGATGGGAAATCTGAGGTTGAGGAATTTGAGGCTGTTGTTGTGGAGGAGGTTGATAATAAGACTGACCATTGGTCTTTGCCTGTCTATCCCTGTTCTCCAATTCCGTCTTCAATCTCAAGATTTCTTCCTCATACGCTTCTTTTATCTTTCTATGGGCCATTTCCAATTCATAAACCGTTTGTCTAATCTGTTGCATCTCGGCCGTTTGCTGGTTGTACTTCAAATCGTAATCATCTTTGACTTGCTTGAAACTTGAAGCTTCATTCAAAGCAAACTCGAATTCTTGTTTAACTGCATCCAAAAGTTCGTTCAATCTTTGTTGATGTTGTCTCTGTTGAGCTTGTGCTTGTGCCTGGGCTTGGGCTTGCGCTTGGGCTTGGACCTGCGCTTGCGCCTGTGCTTGCGCTTGTTGTTGCGCTTGTTGTTGTGCCACTGCCTGCTGCTGGGCAACTGCCTGGGCCTGTGCTTGCGCTTGTGCTTGTGCCTGAGCCTGTGCTTGTTGTTGGGCTACAGCAGCAGAATTTGGTGTATAAACGGACATCTAAACTTTGTTTTACTAGATATCCTTGACTGGTTTGTAAGGTTGATCAATTGACTAAAGGAGATCTAGGAAGTTTGATACGTCACTATCAATTTTAAAGCACAAAAGAAACAAAGTAAAGAAAAATCTCAGAAAAATTTCCAGTTTTTGTCCAAGTCAAAGAAGCTAAAAAGAAATAGAAAAAAAAAATAAAACTGTTGGTAACTTGACTGCCATTCGCGATCCTCAAAACAGCAAAATAAATATGAGATGTAAAGGTGTACAAAAGACGTGCGTTTTCGCACAGATAGGGGCTTTGGGTCAAAACTTCGCGTGTGTACACCTTGTATGCATAGATGCACCATGGGGTCTTGTTTATGTTTTGTTTCCCCAGACACCGCATGCCCAGAGCAATTGTTGACACCATCGATCAGCCGCAATTGGTTTTGCCACGCCGAGGCCACGACGACAACAACTAGGGGTGTAGGGGGTGTTATTGCACCAGATGCTGTTTTTAAACCGGAGGGGGTGCAGCTTTCCAAACCAGTTCCGAAATAATGCGAAACTGGCCTAAACCGGAATCCGCCAAAACATGAAATTATTTTTATAGTTTAGCCAGGGCTTACGGATGCCTGTGGTACCGATTGAAAAAAACTAACTATTGAATGACTGACTTCGCCGAATGACTTGACTGGGTCTCCGGTACAAATACTGCATTTATGGTTTTTGTAGTTCGTGAGGCATGAATAGGCGACAAGATAGGCGATTTACAATTGAAGACTAACGAGTTACACGAATGATCTTGTGACTCCCCTTTTTACCTAGAGAGGGTGAGGTCATGGATTTCGGGCGGGGCGTGGTATAGATGGCACTTTTGTCGTGCGCGGGCCAATATTGTCTTGCCAGTGCTGCCGTGATGGTTCAGGTCTCGTGACAGACACAGAAGCCATTGCTTAAAGGTGTTTGGTGTGCGGGTCAAACTCATGGGGTACGGGTCCGTGGTGTGCGGGTCAAACTCTTGGGGTACGGGTCGTGGTCTGCGGGTTTGGAAATCTCAGAAATCAAACCATTTGACAACATGGTTTACTTGGGCAATAACATATTTAGGGGCAAAAAAGCACAGCAAGCCTACGACAAGACTTTCGCGGGCAAGTACCAAAAGCTCATGAAGAAGAACCACTTCCTTTTTTTTGGGTTGCCGTTCATGTTGTCGATAGTTGCAGGATCATTATATTTACAAAACTTCACCTCCATCAAATGGGAGAGATACGATGAAAAATATCGGGAAGTTGGCGAACAGGAGATGTTGGATTTGATTGGTAACAGACGGAAGCTAGATAAGAAGGATGATTACTACCGACTCCAGGGATTCTTGGATGAGCAGAAAGACAACGATTTTGACTATGACATGGTTAGAGTCAAGAGGAGAAAAGAAGACGAGCCTGTGTGGTGAGTAACGATGTGCTAGGGTATTGACCGTGTTACCCACGTTTCAAGCACGTCAATATTCAGCTCTAGATGGTGTCTATACATGTAAATAGTAATGATAATGCGATGAGATGAAAAATAATCTTTTGTAACAAAATGGTTTCTTTTAGTTGTGAAACCTGTAACGACACAATAGTGAAGAAGAAGTTGGCACAACACCAGCAAAGATGCTACAACGCTGTTTTCACCTGTATTGATTGCAACACCACCTTCTATAACAACGAACACAACGCACATACGTCTTGTATTACTGAGGCCCAGAAGTACGAAAAGGCATTATACAAGCCAAAGAAAAAGGGTCCTCCAGCGAATAAAGAGATGAAGACTGTGGAGACGGCAGCCAAAGCGGTTGAGAGCAAGTCAGCTAAGGAGAAGGATGCCGTAAAGAAAGAGAAAAAGGAACATAAAGAAGGCAAGAAAGAGACCCCAGCAAATAAAGATTCCCCTTCATCTGCATCCCACCTTGCTTCTCTCTTGAAAGTCAACAAGCCCACAAACTTCAAAAAATTGATCAAATCGTTGCCTAAAGCACAGCAGAAGCAATTGGTTAAAGACTTGAAGATCACCAAAAACGCAGATAATTCTGTCACCTTAACCTTTTGATGCATTTTTTGACATTTTAATTGAAACTATTGTACAATTGTCATTACTTACATGTAAATACTTAGTGTATTATATTACCACACTCACCTGTTCGTTATCTTGTTTAATGCTTTGTTCATTTTTCCGTAAAACTGGCTCAACGCTTTATACGGGAACGTCAAGTCATCACAAAAGTACTCCGGTAAATACCTCTTCAAAATCTCCCTTTGCTTGCCCTCTGCTTCCAAGAATGTGGGTATATAATTTACTTCTGTTGCAGATGACAATTTCTTTACAATCACCAATCGGTATTCAATGACTACCTGATCAGACCGATCATTGGTGCTGTTTTGAAGTACGTCAAAGTAGAAGTTGCTCTCATCTTGTTCATGGTTTATCACCTTCAATCCTGTCAACAACTGGATCATATCCAAAATAACCCCAACCGTATTCAATTCCTTGGTGATGTCGTCTCGATTGATGATCTCTTCGTCGAGATTCCGTCTCTTCCTTATTGGTGATATGAAAAGATCTGCGGTATCATCTCTACCTTGCGAAACACTCAACGTGGTTGCAGAAGATGAGGGCTTTGCTCGCTTGAGATCCTCTATTATTTGATCTTTGGCTCTCAATTCCTCCTCAAGTCTTTCAATTGTTTGTTCATCCTGATCCAACTTCAACTTTGTTTTTAGCTTATGACTGCTGAATAACTCATCTTGTGACGTACTGGTTAGTTGATTAATCAAATCCACCAATTCACCCGCATTATTGGCAGTCAAGATCTCTTGCTCGGTGATCTTGTTTAATTGTATTTCGTTTGACCCTCCGTTACCTCCATTGGCCTGTGCACTTTTGACTCCCGACACTTTTCGTATCACAGGGCTTTTTCTAACATTTGTGGGCGTAGATTTGTTCACTTTATTCGTTTTTGTGGGTGTTTTACTTTTGGCACTTGGTGTCCGCTTTGCAGGTGTCGAGACGCTCGTATCGACCACCAGAACGTTTCCGCTGACTGTCCGTTTCGGGACCTCTATATCATCCTCCTTTCTGGTGCTTGGCTTCCTCTTAGTGGGGCCTCTGGTCTGCACCATTCTTCGCAAGCGTGTATTGTTTTTAATTTACTTCCAGTTTCTCATTTGAGCAGGGGAATGTCGCGAACATGTCGCGACATTGTACTCCCAGTCGCACGTAAAAGGACACCCTAAAAAACCACCAAAGCCATTGCATATCGTTTAAAGGTGTTTGATTATGTCATTCTCCTCTGGCAACTTTAACAAGAAGCTAGATTCCTTACAAGAAACACAAGACTCCATTGTCTCCATCTCGCAGTGGGTTTTATTCCATCACAGACACAGCAAAGAAATAGCTCAATTATGGAGTGGGTTTGTATTGCAACAGAGAATTGACTCGCAAAAGAAGTTATCCTTGTTGTATTTGTGCAACGATGTTGTGCAACAAGCCAAGCACAAAAAGAAGGTGGAGTTTATCAAGTCCTTTGCGGTGATACTTCCCAATGTTCTCGGTTCAATTTACCCTTTGTTGGACTCTCGTATCAAAGCTAAGGTTGATAGATTGGTGACTGTTTGGGATGATAGGGCTGTATTTGCCAAGCCTGATTTGGTGAGAATGAGAGAAGCGATTGAAACATCCACTTCTACGAAAGAATCCCCAGTCTCGGCAACCAATAGCACAAGTGATGACGAAATCTTGCCAGAACTCAAATCACTTAATGACTCGTTCAAGACCATCAACCGCTTGGTGGATATAAGTCAAACTAATTTGAATCAGGTGGGAATACAATCGAAACAATACCTTCCAAAGGATCCTTCCGTGTCTGACAATTTACCTGCTCCTAAAATATGGATCGAGAAGTTGAATGCATTGGAAACAATTTGCCAAACCAGCAATCAGAATATCGATGCCATTAAGAGTGTCAGACTCAACATTTTGACGGCTTTAGCCAACCTCACGAAATCGGTTGAAGAAGGCTTGAAAACGGACGAGTCGAAGAAGAATATCATCAACGGAAAACTTTCCAGTTTACACAAAACAAGAAATGAGCTAGTAGAGATGGTGGATGACGAAGAGCCTCCCGGAGACAAAAGTAATGAACCCGAGCCTCCTACTTTCGAAACCAATGATTATGAGGAAACCATAGCTAACACTAATGGGCAAGATGAAGACGATGAAGATTACGATATCTTACCCACTTATGAAGACGACAGTGAAGAAGACAATGATGGAGCCCACTCGTTCCTTACGCCTTCGCAAACTCCTGTGACTCCGGATACCGAATTACGTATACAAACGCCTGTGGACGATGATTTACCTGCTAATAAACGGTTCAAATTGAGTAAATCAAAGTCAGTTGCCTTTTCCGATAATATCGAGGTAAAAGAGTACGACCAGGAGAACCAGACGGAGATAATCAAGATCATCAAGAGTGACGATGATCAGACAGAATTGGAGGATGATGACGAATACGAAGATGGGTTGAGTGATGACTTTTCTGCTAATCACAAAGATGTGGTGGAACTCAAGCACGAGCACGAACAGAATCAGAATGAAGATGAATACAATCCGGGGCAGGATGTTGGTGGTGGTGTAAATAATGAAGCCAATGGTTCTAGTTCAGTTTTGGACTTATTATCTAAGTTGCAGTAGTATTGTAAGTATTTGTATTATGCATGTATAAATATTGAGCTATCGAGCCAACCGACGAAAATGATTGAATGTGTAGTTCAAGTGCCACACCGGTATTCTTGGCCCCATGTATGGCTTACGTCCGTGCCAGACTTTGTATGTTGATATTCTTCTTGTTTGCGTCAACTGGCCAAATTGTTTAAATAAGAGTTTACCGTCCTCAATTCTGTGGCTGGTGGGTAACGATCTCTTTAGGTCTTGTGATAGACTTTGAAGCGTGTTTTGGTTCATTTGCGGCACAACGGTGCTAAAGCTATCAATAATATCATCAGAAATGTCAGCAAGTTGAACAGTGGAACCTAAATATAATAGGTTTTTAGCTCTTGTAAGTGCCACATAGAGAACTCGTGAATTCGAGGATGACCGTGATTCCTTTCTTGTGAGTATAGACTGCCACGGACCGGACCAGAATGAGGCGGTCCCCACCACAAAAACAACGGGGAATTCTAACCCTTTAGCCGCATGGATGGTTGATATGTTTACCAGATCATCGGACAATATCTGAAAGTCTTCGTTGTAGTTTCTCAAGAAATACTGGATAAAAGACTCACCCGTCGTATTGAAAGCATCTTTCCTTTTATAGTCTTTGAAACAAGCATTCAACGAAGCATTGAAATGGCCAAGATCATTAGATAATTGTTTTCTGTATTTGAAAACTGTGCTGTCCACTTCACTTGTATCCATTGTCTTCTTAATTGTATTGCATTCGTTTAAGTAATCTTTGAGCACCAGATTCTCAACAATGGAAAGAAGACCTGTTAGGAGCATTTCAGGATCCTGTCTATCATAGTTCTGGCTTAATTTCGATCGTTCTTCAATTACTAGATTGATAAACTTTTCAAATTTGGCCCAACCCTCTAAAGCCTTTTGGGTTTGATAAACTTTAGTAAAGGAAAACTTCACAGGTACGTCATTCGAAATACTCGAGATCAAGTAGTCCTCTAGCCCTCCATCCCGAAGATTCTCATGTTTAGCCCAGTTACGACTCATATTAAATAATTTACTTATTCTTGTTTTACTGCCAGTCCCGGTGTCCATGCAAATTAATAAACATAGCAAGGAAAGCTCCCTGCCATTATTTCGTTCAAGAACACCAAGAACATTTAGTAACACCAGAGCTTTGGATTTCACCCACGATAGCGAAGAGCTTAACTTATTGGCTTTGATCCCATAGTTTTCCGTTAGCACTCTGGCAATTTCTTCAACTTCTGGATTGCTTCTTGCCATTATTAAGAAGTCGGAAAGCTTTAAAAGACCTCCCAGCTCACAGCATAATCGGGCAATTTCTTTAATGATATATGTGTACTCCTGATTAGGGGATTTGAAAGTGGTAATAACGGGAGGATGGCCCGGTGCTTTGACAGATCTGATGACTTGGCCGAAATTAGTTGGACTTAAACAAGTATTGAAAGCAAAACCTAGAATCTCGGGCGTGCATCGAAAACTCTCTTCTATTACCAAGTGTTCTACTCTAAGCCCTTCCGTATCAGTAAATAATGTTTCCAAGCGATCCATAACATCAGGTTCCGATCCCAAAAACTCATAAATGCTTTGGTTAGGATCTCCGGCCACAGTCAAATGTTTAATGGTACCGAGATCTTGACCTTCAGTAGGGTACATCACCACGCTCTTTATGATAGACAAAAGTTCAGGATACATATCTTGAAACTCATCAACCACCACCACCTTATACTGATGTAAATCCCCAATAAGCATGCTTTGTTCTTTTATTGAAATCTCCATGATTCTGAATGCATTGTGAACCAAATCACTGTATCGAATCATACCCGTAGAGTCTAGATACTCGATAAGCATATCCACATACTTTTGGTTCACCTTGTACCGTTTAGCTGCCTGGGCACTAGACATCCGACCACTTCTAACAAGAGACACCAATTGATCAAACTCAGAATTCGTGAGAGTACCTTCGATATTTTCACCATTTAACTCCACAAACTTCCCCCGAAATATGTCTGAGAAGTACCTCCAACTCAAATCATCTACCAATTTCCTCTCCCCTAAGTGCGGGAGATATTGCCTAGCATGGTTATCTACCAATTTGGCGCAAAACAGGTGGAATGTACTTAAATTCACACTAGAAGTCAACTCTTCTCCCAAATATTTCGTGAGTGATTCCCGAAGGGAAATAACAGACCGGTTTGTCATGGAAAGCACCAATATGTCCTCAGGTTTGATCTTGTGCGCACTAATTAGATGTGCTATTCTGTTACTCAAGGTATAGGTCTTCCCACTTCCAGGGCCTGCTTTGACAGTCAAAATGCAGTTATGGCTGGGAGGGAACTCGATTATTTTTAACTGGGACTTGGTGGCTCTCTGTGTACCCGCACCATTGGTCTCGTTTCCTCTTATCTTGGGGGTGCTGACATCCATTTCATGGGTTGCAATCTTGATAATATTCGCGTCGCAAATTGATCTCAATTAAACAGAGACGTTCAAGACTAATTTAACATAAACAAAAGTTTCCTGATGGGTTCGTTGGAACTCTTGAAAAGGGTTTTGGGCGAGCTTCCTGCCGAAACAAGTCCAATCAATGACACCGGCGACATGGCCACCTTGACGCAGTATATCGAGCAACAAGAACAGCATGGGGTTTTACTCGAACTAATACGGACACAAGCCACCAACGACGAACTCGAAGGCATAAACGGCTTGAGTGCTGAGCACCTTTTCTTTCTCACCGGCAAATTCCAAGAGTTTCAAGGGGAAATCAAGGAATATAAAGACAAATTGAGCCCCATAGAGTTTGTGTTGGATAACTTTAGTAAAGAGCTTAATGAGTTATCTTCCAGTCTTGTGTCATTGCACCAGCAATCCAACCGCTTGTCCAGTAGTCTTGACTTGCAAAAGCGGTCCACCGAGAAATTGAACCCCATTATTCTTGATCTTGTGATCCCACCAGATATTGCCAAGTCTATTATATCCCATAAAATAGACACCCACTGGATGGAGAATTTACGGTTTATCAACGAAAAGAAGCAGCTAATCAAAAATGTGCACGAAGGAACTTTGGAGCAACGTCTCATCCTGTTGTATAAAGACTCCGTAGCATTCAAACAATTGGAAGAAGGAATTGAACTCCTCACATATAAAGCATTAGAGAGAATCAGAGACTTTATTATCTCACAAATCAAGTTATTGAGGTCATCGGCGGCAAAATCGTCTCAAGTTATCCAACAGGAACTTATCCGGGTCAAGGAGGTGTTTTCTTTCCTCAAATTATACCAAGCAAGTCTAGCAACTCAATTGCAACTTGCTTATTTGTATACCATGAGATGGTATTATCACTCGAGATTTTCAAAGTATTTGTATGCTTTACAGAAACTTACGTTGCGGCATGTGGATTCCACAATGGTGCTAGGACATGATTCCGCTGCTTCTGGGGTTGATGACAGAACTGGTTATTTGGCTAGTGGACTTAAGGGCTGGTTATATTCGGGGCACAGTGCCAGTAGTACAGTACAAGGAGCTGTAAGCCCTCAGCACAAGGTGAGCTTTTCAGAGTATCTTTCTTCGATAGACAAGAGGTTGGAGATGCTTATGGCCGATCCTGGATTGGCCAAGACAGCAATGCCGGCACAAATAGCTGAAAGTACTCCTTTCGGGTACTGGATAGAGTTTGCTTTTAATCAATGGTATACTGCATTGATAGATAATGTGGTGGTGGAGTACCTTTTCATTGTGGAGTTCTTTTACCAAGGGGAAGAGAAGTATCATACAGTGGAAATTAAACACCAACAAACGAATGAACTGCAGCAGAAAGATTGGTCTTTTCTCATCTTTGAAAATGTCTATAAGATCGGAGGAGAATTTGTCACCTGGTTAATCACACACATGCCATCGATCTTCCTGGCTGCAAATAGAGCATCTACAACCCTAAATCCTTCAAGAGTGACCCAGTCTTTCCAGGGAAGTTGTGATGCTTATGCATTATTGTTGATGATAAGAATTATCCAGACTTCACAAGTCCAATTGCATAATGAGTTCCATATTCCGGTATTAGAAGATCATTTAAACTCGTTGCTTCTTACTTTATGGCCGCAATTCACCAAAATAGTTGATTTGAACTGTGAATCCATGAAGAAAACAATCATTAGAATAGGAAACAAAGGAAATCTTGCCCCAACCAGTTTGACACAACAATTTGGCCAGTTATTACTGGGATTGTTGAAGTTAAGTATCATTAATATTGATGGAGTCAAGAAGATAGAAACCTTGAGAGGCGAACCTCTTTACACTTCAATCTCAAGATTAAGATATGACTTTGAAAATATCATGACTAAAGTCAGCAACCAGATAAAAAATTCAAATGAAAAAGAGATCTTCTTGTACAACAATTATTTTTTGATAGTGAACATTTTGAAGAATGAGAACAAGGATGTTGATAACTCCTTCGTAAGCGAACAAATTGACCATTTTGAAAAACTATGTACTGCTTATAAAACATCATAGAAGGTTTATATGCAATTATAAAGTATAATGATTGAAGGACTATGAACAACTACAATGATTCGTGTTCTTGTTAAAGGACTATAAAGGTGTCTCATAACTCACAGATTTTGGCTAGTAAACCACAAAGCTGTAAGTAAGTGGACACCCCCTCAAGAATTCTCATATGGGTAAACCCTATCTCTTTGATGATATCTAGTCTTCTCAGTTCATTAATATCGGGTAGCGTTTTAGCAACTTTGAAAGCAGTCGTAATAATATCGAGGGAAGAATACCCTTTGACCCATAAACCATCCAACAAGTCGACGGCTTCGTCAATATTTTGCCCCGTAACACAGCACCCAAGCATTTTCTTCACCACCAAGGGGTGAGGTTGGTCCACCACTTTGAACACATTTGTATCATTTACTATCCCAAACCCTGCCACCGTACTTTGCATATTATTGATGGCTTGTCTCATATCACCTTCGGCTGTAAAGATAAGTGCCTGTAATCCTTCAGATGTATATTTGACTTTCTCTTGTTGTGATATCTCCAATAATCTCGTCAACACCTGATCATCGGCTAATTTATTGTATCTTAGGATGGCACAACGAGATTGTAATGGTTCGATGATCTTGGACGATTGATTACAGGCAAATGCAAACCGCGTAGTATTGGAATAAATTTCCATGGTTCTCCGAAGTGCCTGTTGGGCCCCTGGGGTCATGGAATCAGCTTCGTCTAGAATAATGATTTTGTGTCTTCCTGGAGGTAATTGAATTTTTGTCTGGGCAAATTGCTTGATTCGGTTACGGACAACATCAATACCTCTATCATCGGACGCATTAAGCTCCAATGTGGCTTGCTTATAGTTATTTCCCAATAGTTCGAGGGCTAAACAATGGATGGAGGTGGTCTTACCAATACCTGGCAAGCCTGAAATGATCATATGAGGCATGTTTCCATCTCCAGCTATCAACTTCAATCTTTCCACAGTTTCTTCATTTCCAACTATATCGTCCAACTTATGGGGCCGGTACTTCTCGACCCAGGGAAGTTCTAAGGTAAGGGGCTCTTCTTTTGTCATGATGAAAAGTCGAAAACTTAAAAAATTCACGCGTATGTATGAAAAACTGCGCGGACTGCTAACAGAAGATCTTAACTTGAATTATTAGTTGGCTCTTTTTTCTGTAATTGCTTGGTGTTTTTGTGTATCTGACTCCCGTTTGAGTGTTTGAGTTTCTTCTTTTGTAGCTTTTTCTTTTCTGCTTTTTGTGCTTTTTGTGCATGGGATGAGCCCATGGGACTACTGGTGGTTAAGAACTTGATGGCTGGAGGAGCGAAATGCCCTTCTTTCTTGTACACTTCTTCCAAGAATGGTACTGAAATGTCAGATACCTTATTATACAATTCATAAAACCCGTTGGAGCCCTGAATATCACCAGAGATTCCAAGCACTGTAATGTCTTTCTTTCCCAATGTTTCAGATAATCGCACACTTGAACCTCTGGGTAATTGAATTAACTTAACAGGCAAATTTATACCTTTAGAAGCCGTGTATGTCAACACCGGGAAGTGTTGTACAACCATATTGTTGGGTATATCTGCCTTGCACACAAAGACATATCTAACGGTTGTAGACGTCTGTAGTTTTTGAGCCTGATTTTCCAATGCTTTTGTGGTAGCATTGAATCCCACAGTAATGTGATGTGAAACGTCTGGTTCTTTCGAGATTGCAGTCTGAGGTCTATTATTGAACTGCTTGATGGGATGCAACATTATCTCTACTGACTCTATAATACTCTTTCCCAATTCTGGCTCAATAAAAGGCCAGTTCACTTGAGTGAATGCGTTGTCTAAAACAGGCTTGAAAACCTGCCGTCTCTTCTTTTCACGCTCTTTTAAGGAACTTCCCGAGCCTTTGGGGTTTACAGTAGACTGCTTAGTCTTGCTGACAACTTTTTCGACTGAAATCCCGCTCATGAGTGGTATTTGTTGGATATGATGTATAATTTAACTCATCACCAAATTTCGCACACATATCAATACAAGTACAAAAGAATACATATCGAGTGCCAACTCAAAAGGATACGTATCGTACGATGAGTACCATTGTCGCGAACTGGCTGGGGCTTGTTTGAATTACATAAACGTTTTTTAGAATGGCTCAGAATAGATTGTATAAATCTGTAGATGAACGACTTATATATACTCGAATAAGGATTAGTGTACATGCCTCTGTCACCATAGCAGCAACTGTAAGCAGTCAAAGACTGCTTCTCATAAAAAATTCTGTATGTTGTTTCGGACACACCTGATCTGGCCTGGATCTGAAACGTGTCAAAAGTAACGATACTTATTTGGTTATGTATATAAGTGTACAAATCGATAACCTTCGGATCTATCACTATTTATGAATCCGGGTAGCAGCGTCGATCTTTCGTCAGTGCGACTGGTTCGCACTGGCATTGTTCCATGAGAGATAGAAGTGTACCCACCATCACAAGATACACGAATACTATCAACATATTTTTCATTTCATACCTCCTACAAAAACAATTTACAAAAGTACAGGAGTATTGAACATACAGATTCAACACTAGTTTTTATCGTCTTCCTTCTTCTCAGCAGGAGAGTAAGAAGGAGAAGTTGGGGAGTAAGACGGACTCGTTGGGGAGTAGGAGGGGGATGTTGGTGAGTAGGATGGGCTCGTTGGTGAGTAGGAAGGTGATGTTGGCGAGTAGGATGGTGATGTGGGTGAATAGGAAGGTGATGTTGGTGAGTATGATGGACTCGTTGGCGAATACGATGGACTCGTTGGCGAGTAGGATGGACTCGTTGGCGAGTAGGATGGACTCGTTGGTGAATACGATGGACTCGTTGGTGAATACGATGGACTCGTTGGAGAATATGATGGACTCGTTGGTGAGTAGGATGGACTCGTTGGCGAGTAAGATGGACTCGTTGGAGAATATGATGGACTCGTTGGCGAGTAAGATGGACTCGTTGGAGAATAAGATGGACTCGTTGGAGAATATGATGGACTCGTTGGCGAGTA
>JAJMAI010000013.1:0-60414 GCA_030572515.1 Yamadazyma trypodendri | reverse complement strand
TAAGATGGACTCGTTGGAGAATATGATGGACTCGTTGGCGAGTAAGATGGACTCGTTGGAGAATATGATGGACTCGTTGGCGAGTAAGATGGACTCGTTGGAGAATAAGATGGACTCGTTGGAGAATATGATGGACTCGTTGGCGAGTAAGATGGACTCGTTGGAGAATATGATGGACTCGTTGGCGAGTAAGATGGACTCGTTGGAGAATAAGATGGACTCGTTGGAGAATATGATGGACTCGTTGGCGAGTATGTGGGGCTCGTTGGAGCACCATACCCTGGGCTGGTTCCACCGTATCCGAGACTAGTAGCTCCGTAGGTGAATGGCGAAGTAGCCGACGGTGATGTAACACCACCGTAACTCGTCAAAGAACCACTGTCACTCACTTGAGCTGTGTGGATAGGAGAGAATCCTGCCCCTTCTTCATATTGAATCTTATCATCTTCCATGTCATATTCCTTATACGGAGTAGCACCTCCTTCAAAGTCTTCAGCAATCTCGATACCACCCTTCAACATCTTGTCATCAACCATTACATCAAAAGCACCAGTACCCAATGGGGCCATTTGACCCAACATAACGTTCTCAGAAATACCTCTGCAATCATCTAATTCAGCAGCCGAAGCAGCTTCCAATAAGATTTCCACAGTTTCTTCGAAAGAACAACGCATCAACGCACCGGTGTCGTTTCTGTTAATACCATGACGAGTGATAGCCATCAAGTGACCACGAGACGTCATAACATCCACCAATAAAGCCATGTGACGGTAGTTAACATAAGAACCATCGAACGCAATGACATTCAAGATTTCCTTATATAAGGCAGATCTGGTAGCTTCAATACCCAAAACCGAAAGAATTTCAATAAAGTTGTTAGAATATGTTCTAGCTGAGTCTACCCCTGGGATACACATAACATCAGCTAAATTACATCCATCAGTTTCCAAAACCCATTCTTGGCCTTGTTGGAATTCACCAGTGGCATCTGGGAAATTTGTTTTGTGTTGCATCATAAACACTCTAACGATACCAGGTATACCTCTCAATGAAATGGACTCCAACATATGACTTTCAATCCGCTTCAAGATTTGATCTTCTTCGGTGTCTTCTTCATCTAATGTCTTTGGATCTCTAACCACTCTACATCTGATAATTAACTTATCAGCAGTATCGTCCGACCAGATAACGAATAAATCTTCTCCAAAGTTTTGGGAGATCTTCTCTGCCACTTCCGACATAGTCAATTGTTTATCCAACATCTTAGCTCTGTCTAATTCGAGACGAAGTAACCAAGGTGATTGTTTCTCAATCGATTCTTCCACCTTTTCATCAGGAATAGCAAAATGAGCTTCCACGGTATCGTAATCTTCTTCAAGTACAGTACTTCTTGGATCGGGATCATAGAAAATCTCTGTGGCGGAAGTCACATTCTTCAAGGTTGTATGTTCAATAGCAGATTGAACAACCTTGGCCTTTTCAATATCAGCCGCAACATCTTCATTCAAGTAGACAGTAAGGGCTGGGGTCTTGATGTTCTTGGCCACATTCAAAATCTCCTTAAGACGAGGAACCCCCAATGTGACATTCTTGGAAGACACACCAGCGTAATGGAAAGTGTTCAATGTCATCTGCGTGGCTGGTTCTCCGATAGATTGAGCAGCAATAACACCGACCATTTCACCGGGATGCACTGCTGACTTTTGGAATTGAGTTTCAATTTCACCAACAACCCATTCAAAAGACACTTTATTCAATTTGAACTCGTCAATAACACGACGTGTTGCCAATCTAGAACGAACCAAACATTGGAACAATAAGGTGGCATTTGCTTGTGCTTCTTTAGCAAGCTCAGACTTACCTCTGATAACAAAAAGCTTGCTACAAAGTTCTCTGACTCCAAGGATAATTTCCTCTAATTTCAAGTCTGATAGCTTTTGTCTACCAGAGTGGAAAATCTGCTGAGCATTTTGGATGATACGACGCAAATTGACTGGAAGAGGCCAACTGGAATCTCCGTTAGGAAAACAAATGGTTCGGAGATAGTGACGGTCTTCTTTCAATTGGTCGAACTCGGCATCCACAAGTCTCTGTAACTCAATATCACCCTTAATTTCTTTGCCAGATTCAATTGGTAATTCATCATTAAGCAAATCAATCTTATAACGCTTATCGAAAGAAGCATCAGAACCAGGGATCGTATCAACAGATTGTTGTTCAACTTGTGTCCCGTCAATACCATCCTCACCGTATATAAATTGGATGATATCACCCAAGGAGTTTCTGGTGGTTCCATCATAATGCACCATAATATCTTCCAACGCCTTAACCAAACGACGTTGAATATAACCCGTTTCTGCAGTTTTCACGGCTGTATCAATCAACCCTTCTCTACCGGCCATAGCGTGAAAGAAGAACTCCTGTGGGGTCAACCCTCTCAAGTATGAATTTTCAATGAACCCTTTGGATTCTGGAGAATAGTCATCTTTGGTGAAATGTGGTAAAGTTCTATCAGCAAAACCGAAAGGAATACGTTTACCCTCCACAATCTGTTGACCCACACAAGCGGACATCTGAGAAATATTGATAAATGAACCTTTAGAACCAGAGACCACCATCTGTTTGACATTATTGGAATCTTTCAAACTCATTTCAGCTGAACGACCTGCGGTATCTCTAGCTTGATTCAAAACTCTAGAAACATTATGTTCAAACGATTCTCTTAAAGTCATACCGGGTTCTGGTTCCAATTTGTTTCTTTGGGCACTCAAAATAATTTCCTGCACCTTTTCCTTGGCTTCTTCAATGGTTGTTGTAACTGTCTTCATGGTGTCCGAATCGGCAATTGTATCACCAATACCGATGGAAAACCCAAAGTGTAATAACCAGTAGTTGGTCACCTTCTGGATACTACTGAACAACTGGGCACAAACTTGTGGTCCTTTTTCTCTCATAACTGTATGGATTAAACCACCACCGGTGGCTCCCACAGTTTTCTTGTCAACCACCCCGAACATGATTTCACCATCAACAATCAACATACCGTTATCTTTTGGACTCGACAAATTACTTTCCAATCTTTGCAAATGTATACCTTTGGGAATAGCTATGGATAACAATTGTTTACCGGTCCATAATGGTTTTGGTTTTATCACTGCCGGAGGTGGTATTACACCATCCCAATTAGGAATCCAATACAACATATTCATAACTTGGTCATACTCAATAAAGTTATCACGCAAAGTCATTTTACGGATACCACACAAAGTATCTTGCACAATACCCATCACAGGTTTGTTAGATTGTGGAGACACAATTTGTAAGGGAACAGCACAAATTTGTGACAATTCAGCTCTGGTTTCTTGAGATTGGGGCACATGTAAATTCATTTCATCACCATCGAAATCGGCATTATAAGGAGATGTGACGGACAAGTTCAATCTGAAGGTAGAATATGGCATGACCTTAACCCTGTGCGCCATCATAGACATTTTATGCAATGAAGGTTGACGGTTGAACAACACAGGGTCATCATCCATCAAGTGACGTTCAACTTTCCAGCCATATTGTAACGCAATGTCACCAGCTCTCTTATTGTATCTCAAATCAATACGATCACCACTGTCTCTAATAACATACTTCGCACCAGGGTGTTCATTGGGGCCATTTCTGACATATTCAGTCAATCTATGGATGTTATAAGGGGTAACAATCTCAGGATATGATAGGGTTCTGGCAATCGAAATTGGAACTCCGACTTGGTCTAAGTCTAAATTTGGATCACCTGAGATAACAGTACGGGCTGAGAAATCAACTCTTTTACCCATCAAATTACCTCTCAATCTTCCCTCTTTACCTTTCAATCTAGCACGGATGGATTTAATGGGCCTTCCTGTTTTCTGTAAAGCTTGTGGTTGACCAGCAATGTCATTATCCATATAGGTAGCCACATGGAATTGTAACAAGGCTTCAAATTCACTAATGACATGCTGGGGAGAACCATCCATTTCCAAACGTTGGACGTTAATATTTGCCTTCAAGACATCAGCCAATTTGAAAGTTAGATCATCTTCTCCTCTGGCAGTATCATTAAAAGCAATGGAAGGTCTGACTGGTGGTGGAGGCACTGGCAAAACCGTGATTAACATCCATTCAGGTCTGGCATAGTCCTCGCTGAACCCTAACCTTTGACAATCTTGGGAATTTATGTGACGAAACACATTCAAGATCTCAGTAGGGGACAATAACCGGCGTTCAGGTTGTTCTTCCTCGTTCTTGATTTGTTTCCAGGTACCCCAAAGTCTCAACCCATCTTTACGAACGGTTGGTTGAAAGTGCCCACAGCCACCTCTGCCATTTTCCACATCATCAGGATCAGCTTCACAAATCATTTTGGTTTTGCATAGAGTCCAAACCGCTTGAAACCTTCTCTTAGGGTCTCTAATTTTGACTGCTTGTGCCATGGCGGGATTACTATCATCCAATAATAATTTTCCACAATGCATACAAACACATTCACAAACCTTCTTGATCTTTGCAATAAATCCAATATGGAAAACCGGCTTAGCCAACTCAATATGACCAAAATGTCCAGGACATTCTGCCATATCTTCGCCACAAGTTTGACACTTGAAGTTTCTATCAATAGAACCTAACCTGGGATCGTTTAACCCTCCCTCTCTGGGCCGTTTTGTTGTCTGATCAATGGTTTCAGGATATTCAATCTTTGCCACAGAAATAGACCTCACCTCTTCAGGTGATAATAATCCAAACTGTACCTCTTTCACTGACCGAAGTGGAGCACTCGAAAATGGAAATTCCCTACTCATATTATGTATTAGTTTTTTTCAGTTTTTTTTTGATGTTTTTTTTTCAATAACTTATTAAAATTAAGGTGGTGATCTATGAACTAAAATTACAGGAAAATGAACCGAACAATCAAATTAATGAGTTCTGCTATCTATAATACCTTGGAACGAAATGGATTAAATTCAGACCACAAGGAGTATGGAGATGGGTTGAAGGTTGGATTATAAACTTTCATTTTCCAAGGCGAGGAATTTTTGTGGTGGTGGGCGCGCGCGGGATAAGATATTCGCTGCGGGAGGTAAATTACGCTGGATTTGCCAATGGAAGCCAGCACCTACTTCGCACCGAAAAGGAAGCATTGATTTTGAAGTAATACCATATCTTATGTACATATATACGGGCCTAAGCGAAAAATTTGGACATGGCTTTCTTTTCCTTATCACGACGAGCCTTTATAGTTGCCTTGACATCGGCCAAACCCTTACTGATTCCTCCATCTTCCGGGGCGTACTTCAAGGCCTCTTCCAAGCTTAATTTGGCAGATTCTTCGTCTTTCAAAAGTAATTGACCCATTCCCTTTCTATATAAAGCCTTAGCCTTGGATTTTTCATCAGATGCCTCAATTTCTTCAAGGGCTTGGGTGGCATTGTCCACCACTTTTCTGCCATCCTTCAACTTTAAGGCCACCAATGCTGCGTTCAAGTATAATGATTGTTTCAAGCTTTGGAGCACTTTCAATTGGTCTTCTGTAAGATCCACAGGGTAATACTCTTCGGCAAAACCAACACCTTTGAGATACTTGTTTAAGGAGACGGACAATTTGCCGGCTTTCAACTGAGCAGTACCGATATCTTTCAAAGCTTTGATGGCTTTAAATACTGACTCTGGTTCTTTGATATCGATGAGCTGCTCGTTATCTTTCAACGACTCCTCGTATATATCACCAGTTCCATCGTCCACCGGTTGTGGTGCGTAATCTGCTGGCAACTCACCACAGTCTTCGATAATCCAGTCAGAGACGGGCTTATCGTCTGAACCCTTTTCACAGTTCTCGAGTCTGCGGACTATTGCCTTACCTTCAATCACTTGGCCAAACACCACGTGCTTGCCATCTAAATGAGGAGTATTGACGGTGGTGATGAAGAATTGAGATCCATTGGTGTTAGGACCAGCATTGGCCATGGATAATAAGAATGGTTTATCGTGAATTTTCTTGAAATTTTCATCTTCAAACTTAGCCCCGTAAATAGACTCTCCTCCAATTCCAGAGCCGTGGGTGAAATCACCACCTTGACACATGAAATCCTTGATCACACGGTGGAACTTTGATCCCTTGTAGTGCAAAGGGATACCTGATTCTGTGTTGCCTTTTTCCCCTGTGCAGAGGGCTCTGAAGTTCTCTGCGGTCTTGGGGACGACATCATTGTACAATTCGAAGACGACACGACCTTGCTTTTCGCCACCGCTGGAAATATCAAAAAAAACTTTGGAACGTTCACTCATGCTATATATTAGATGTGGTGATTAGATTTTGTGGATCTAGTGACATTTATATGCTCAGTATAAATTCTAGAAAATTTCACTTTTGTTCGCGCACGACTTATTTTTCCCTGTACGATATTTCTAGGTGTTCTTGACAAGTAGATACGCTGAAGCAATTGCTAATGTGTCTTGCTGTTGAAGTGGTTGGAAGTGAAAATCTACGAAAATCTGTGAGTATAAAATTGTTTTTTTTTGTGAGTATCACTAAATAATACATGTTTATGTTAATAGACAAATAATTCATATCTATATTACTTAAACTCCATATTTATAACAATTTATTCTATAATATATTCACACAGGTCTCACCGGATCGAAGTAAGGATGGGCCATAGCCTCTTTAGCTGTTAGTCTCTCTTGGTGGTTAAACTTCAACACCTTGTCGATGAAGTCTAAAAATTCTTCCGTCACTAAGGACTGGTTATCTGAATTCACAAACTTAGTCCAAGGCTTCCTCTTATAAAAGTCAAGATCTTCAAACTCCTCTGCTAGTTTAAGATTATACTTCACAAGGTACCTTTCAAGCTCTTCAGAACCCAAGACCCGAACTATTTGCACTAATTGATCCGAGTTAGATTTCCCAAAAAAGAACGGTTGTTTCTTGAAAACAATAGCTGCCAATGTACATCCTAAACTCCAGATATCAAGGGAATAGTCATAATATCGGAAATCAAGGAGTAATTCCGGACCCTTAAAGTTCCTGGTGGCGACTCTAACATTATATTCAGTACCAGGGTGGTAATACTCTGCCAACCCCCAATCTATTAATCTAAGCAGTTTTTTTTCATGGTCTATCATGATATTATTAGGCTTGACATCTCTATGCATAATACCCATGGAATGGCTATAGTCAAGTGCCTTTAAAAGCTCAAACATATAGAACCGAATATCGTGGTCGGTGAAGGTTGGATACAACGTCCTGTGGTCTATATTGTTGACATATTCAAAGATAATCGCAGGAGTTCTCACTTGAGGATTTCGAACGATATCATGCACACCTATAATGTTGGGACCGTTACACACATTTTGTAGAATAGAGATTTCCCTTTTAATCTTCTTCTTTTTAACGGGTTTCAACACTTTGATCACACAATAGGCTCCCTTATCAACTTCAACTCCCAAGAATACCTCAGAATATTTACCTCGGCCAATCCGATTGATCACTTCATAATTCTCGGTGTTGTTCCAGGTGAGCTGGATATTATCGTAGTCCCAGTAGCTCTTAGGCTTATTTGCCAACACATCGGTGTAAACCCTTGAATGGTACTTCATTTGTGAACGCCCAAAATTGAGACGAAGATAAAAACTGCGAGGATTTTAGTTCGGTTGAGACACGACACCGATGATCTAATTATACACGGACACTTACCTGGACACCTTCTGACGCCAACCCTTCCCCACCGGACACTAACTCATGGACATCTGACGCCCATCCTCGCCACTTACACTATACTGACAATCCTTGCCTATTGAGATATCCACCAAACCCATATTGTGCCTCCACAATACCTCCTTCGTGAAAATTCAATACCGATTCTGAGCCATCGCCATGTTTTATCCCCTTGCGAACAGAATACAATCGCCACTCTTTACCCTTAGAGCTCAACAAATAGTTGTTAACAGCTTCTATTATGTCCTGAGTTCTTTTATCCTGAGCTGCCACGTCTGTGTACGGATACATCGCTAGGGTTCGATAAGCCACAAACATAGTGCTTAGTTCAAGATCATAAGGGTGGGACAAATACACAATAACACCACCACCACAGTTAAATCCCCCTGTCCACCATTTGTACACGTTTGTAAAAAACGGTATTCGCAAACAGTAAAGCAGCACTGTTTGTGCAATTGAAGAGAACTCTTGTGTAACTTTGTGAGTGACAAATTCCAAGGTATAGAACAACAAAACGCCACATGTCATGGTTTTGTCAACCTTTGTGTGCGGAGAGAGAGTTTTCAAAGGTCGTTTGCATGATTTGGCCCATTCCAGTGGTGACCAGTCAAGCACTTTTTTCAATGGTTGATTTTGCAAATCTTCCGCCAGAAATCGGTCCAGATAGTCGATAATGCTAGAATTTCGGTACCCTAGTACGGTGTAGTTCATCAAGAGGATGGATGTGTCTATTGGGATTTTGGCAGCACATATTTGCAAAAAAAGCCCTAATGCAAAGAAGCTGAAAAAGAGCATAAAAATTTACTTTTTTATACGAGCTATAGAAGTTAGATTTGAGACAAAAGAGTGAATGAGAGACAAGATGAGAGATGAATTTCGAATACGAAATGAAGATTTTGGTGTAAGGACCCTACTACTCAGGTAAGTGTTACCATGTGATTAGATCTGGTGGTTTTTCTTCAATTTGGCTATTCATTGGACTTTTTGCACCTTTTCCTAATTCTTTGGCCTGATAGGATCAAAGTAATGATGCGCCATAGCTTCCTTTGCGGTCAATCTCTCTTGGTGATCGTACTTCAACAATTTGTCAACCAAGTCCAAAAATTCGTCACTGACCAAATGCTGATTTCCTTCGTTGATGAACCGTTTCCAAGGTCTTCTATTGTAGTACCCAAGATCCTCATATTCTTCCGTCAACTTCAAGTTATACTTTCTCAAATACTTGTTGAGATCATCGGACCCCAAAACTCGAACTATCTGTACCAACTGATCGGTGTTGGACTTGCCGTGGAAGAAAGGCTCTTTCTTAAACACCATGGATGCAAACATACACCCATATGACCATAAATCCAAGGAATAGTCATACAATCTGTAATCGACCAACAATTCCGGTCCCTTAAAGTATCTGGAAGCCACTCGAACATTGTACTCGGTTCCGGGGTGGTAATATTCTGCCAACCCCCAATCGATTAATCTGAGCTGTTTTCGATCATGGTCAATCATCACGTTGTGTGGCTTGACATCTCTATGCATTATTCCCTGCGAATGGCAGTAGTCAAGTGCCTTCAAAAGCTCATACATGTAAAGCCTTATGTCGTAATCAGTAAATGTGGGATATAAGGTTCTGAAATCAACATTATTAATATGTTCGAAAATCAATGCTGGTGTTTTCAGCACTGGATCTCTAACTATATCCAAAAGCTTGATCACGTTCGGACCGTCAACCACATTCTGTAAGATGGAGATTTCTCTCTTGATCTTCTTTCTCTTCACCGGTTTTAATACCTTGATGACACATTTTTGTCCCTCGGGGATCTGAACCCCCAAAAATACTTCAGAATACTTCCCTCTTCCCAACTTCTTTATTATCTCATAGTTCTCCTGTGAGTTCCATTTCAACTGCAAGTTGTCGTAGTCCCAGAAACTTTGGGGTTTAGAGGCTAATACGTCGGGGTAAACCTTGGACACGGAACTCATAATTGATGTTTGCGTTGATATTTGAGGACTTATTGATGACTTGAAGTGAAATGATAAAGTGTAAAACAAGGCTGCCACTGCGAGGAAATATATTGCTCTTTTCAATCCTTTGGGTACCGAAAACACCTTCTCTATAGACGAAACTCGTCGTGACTATTTTTGTTAGCTACTTTTTTTGGTCAATTTTCGAAGAGCGAGTGAGACAGGGCCATGAACAGGCCTAAAAATAAAAAAGGAGTCTGAAAGGAGACTGAAAAGAGACTTAAAGGCGGTCGTCGAAGTGGGGGTATGGCTACAATCCTGTGTTTGGTTATAGAATACGGTAAAAAAAAAAACTGACAATATTCATTAAACTGAGCTATTCATTATTAACCATCTATATCTTGAGATTCCCAAACCCTTGAGACAACGACTGGCCCTGTTCTCTTTCTTTACGTCTTCTGGAAACCTTGGTGTTGGAAGCTTTGTCGGCAGCGGCCTTTAATCTTTCCAATTCTTCGTTCTTTTTCACTAATTTTCTTCCTCCTCTGTCAAGCTCATAGTTATCGAGGAAATCGTCCAACAACCCTTCAAAATCACCTCTTTGTTCCTCCATCTTGAACTCACTATACTCCGGCTCCTCCTCCTCTTTTTCAAAGTCCTTAGCGAGCCTTTCATACCTATCGTCAAGTAAAGTTAATCCTTCTGTCCGATACACGGCTGAAGATGTCATAGAAAACGACGTGATATCGGTCATGGCACCTTTCTTCTTTCTCATCTTGGTTTTGGATGGCTTTTTGCCGTTGGAAATCACAGGCAAGTCTGGTAAATCATCTTTCTCCAGCTGGACTTCTTCTGCATCGTCATCAAAGTCGTTATCTGAATCGTCTGAGTACTTATTGTTCTTTTTGAACTGATTAAAGTCCTTCTCCCATGCATTGTTCACAACAAATTTCAGGCCTTGCATTTCTTGCGGTGCCTCTCCTTCATTATACGGTTGGTCCCGCTGGTCAAGCTCTTCTGTCTGGTACCCAGCTTCATCCGTAGCATATTCGTCATCATAGTTGTCCATATCCCATTTATCAAAATCACCCTGGTCCTCATCATAGAAATCCTCTTCTTCGGCTTCTCCTGACTTCAAAATATTGTTAAAAAAGTCTTCAATGTCCCCTTCTCCATCTTGTATATATGCTTCGTCCTCTAACGCTTCCAAGGTTTCTCTCAATCTGGGGTCCATATCTGGTTGAAACCCTTGCAAATCCCGAGGAATATTTTCCAAATCGGCCTGTGTGACATGTCTCTTGGTTTCTGAAGGTAACAGGTCCTTAAGTAACTGCATTAAGTCCTTTTTATCCTTGGTTTTGGTTTCCTTTTTGGATATGAACACTGCATCGCTGGCTTGTCCCATAGGCTTCAAATGCTGCATGTAGTCATACTTTGTGTCGTCGTAGTAAATACCGTACTGTGCGGCCAACCCTTCATTGTCTCTTATTGTGGCAACATCCTCTTTCAACTCCTGTTCTAGCTCTTGTTTGGTCTGGATTTTCTTCTTTGGTTTTTTTTCAATGGGCACAAGAACATGTCTTGAGGCGTCGTTATCGAAAAACTTCTCATCGTCGTGGCCTCTGTGCACTAAAGCAAAGGTTGTGGCATTCTTTTTATCGAACTTCTTCCTGGGAGCCATTTTGTGTAAGTGGTAATGATAAAAAATATCTCATCGCTGAGATAAATCATGGTTAGGACACGCGGTTTATATTAAATGCTATCTAGTGGTCATGACGGTTGTAGGACTCTATAACAATATCCTGCCAGTTACTATTGTAAATAACGTACCCTTCCGAGGCCGCCAAGAAAATAACCCCGCAGATCAACCCACACCATAAACCTGGCACCCCGTACCCAAGGGGGAATGCTGAAATGTAACCAATGGGTAATGCTACAATGTAATATGATATCATGTTCAAAATAGAACCAATTCTTTGTTTTCCCTGGCCTCTAAGCACCCCTGCTCCCAACGTGTTGAAAGAATCGGCAAGTTGGTTAATAGCAGCCAATGATACAAGGACTTGTGCAATTTCAAGAGCATCTGGTTCATCGGTAAAGAGTGAAGCCAAGAATCTCCGGCCAAAGAAAAGGACACTGAAGTTTAGAATTGAGATCAACCCTGCAAGAATGAGGAACACCTGTAATACAATTCTGGCGCCATGTATATTTTTTGACCCCACATAATGGCCGATTCTTGTAGTGATGGCCACAGCCACGGCAAAGGCCAATTGAAAAGCCAAAGACCCCACGTTCGATGCAATCGATTGAGCAGCCAAGGAAGCAGTACCAAAGCTTGCTGCTAAAATGGTCAATACTTCAAAAGCCAAGTACTCTGCTTCGACCATGATGACTCCCGGGAGTGCTAATTTTAACATTGGAATCCAATTACTTGATGCCTTAGCGAAATCGAACCCGTTCCAACATTTCTTTCCATCAATGAACACAACATATGCCACCAACAATATGGTCATTAACCAGTAGACGATTGAAACAGCGATGGGGGCACCAATAAACCCTAAACCGTAACTAGGACTCCAAACCAATAAGTAGTTCAAAAAAATGTTGAAGGGAGCCACGACTATTAAAATGTACGTAGCTGCATGAAATATGTGTTGGGCTTGAAGAAACCGTTTTCCTGTTTCAAACAAGAACAATCCTGGACTACCAATAAGGCTAATTCTCAAGTAAAGCTGAGTCAAATCTGCCAATTCCTTATCGCCAATTAACGGAAAAATTATGGCACTGGAGTACCACCAGATGATGCTCAAAGGGAATATCGTCACCACCAATATCATCAAGGAGCACCTTTGAAGATACACCCCCACATTATGAAAATCTCCTGAACCATGGGCTTGCGAACAAAACGAGTCAAGACTGGTTGACATTCCTTGATACACAGCAAGTCCTGTGATATTGAAAGTGCATACTGCCAACGAGGCGGCTGCAAGTTCTTTGGCACCCAATTGTCCTGCTGCAAAGATAGTTGTCACCGATAATAAATACTGCAAGAAAAAGCTCACCACTAGGGGTAAAGACGATTTGACGGTGAAGGTCAACTCCTGCTTGAGGGATGTGCGCGAATCCAATGCCTCTTGGCCGGGGAGCGAATGGTACGTCTCGAACTCGCCATTCAATAGCCTTTCATCACTCATCTTACAAAGACTTTTCAGAACTGTTTTTTTGTTTTTCGTTATTCCGTTTTTTCGATAGGAATTTGATGGGCGGAATAACCGATTTGGGTATTCGATGCGGTGGAATGGCTGCAATTGTATCAACAGAACACAACGGTCTCGCTGTTCACGTGAGGCTTTCGAACACAGACGGAATGGGGGTATGGGGATCTTTGTCTCCTTCCTTTTGGTTATGGTGTCGAACACAAATAATGGAGATGTAGATATGAAGATAAACTGGGATAATCTGTCTAGTGCTTTCGGTCTTCTCTATCAGCAGTCTAGCCTCCCTGGAGCCGTTCGATACCACTATAATATGCACACCAGTTTCCACCTCTTTCTCCCCCCTCGTATCATCCAATCTGCTTCAATTGGTTCAATTTCTTCACAGGTCCCGTGTCCCATTCTTCTGGCTGATTGTCAGACTCAATTCTTCATACTAAGCATTTGGGGTATGCAAAAGTGTCGTTTCAAAATACATCGTACAGTAGTTCTATCGCCTCTATGCACCACTCGTTTAAGATCGACTTCAAGTCTCATTGTACACCATCTCATGCAAACATCCTCAAAGTAACAGTCATAACAAGTTGACTCCCGTCCTTTCTTATCGGTCACAGTTTTCTCCCTTGAAACAATGGCGGGAATCTCCCACCTGTTATTCACAATCATTGGGAATACGACTGCTGCATCAAACTCCTGTTCTGGTTTCGGAACCTGACGCACATTGATAAACACATTGGTGCCCACTTGCACGGAATGACTTGAGAAGCCTTGATTTGGGCAAGTACCCCGGCGCGGGGTTAAACTGCCGACTCGTCTGCTACTTCCATACGATGACTACGAGTCAAAATCTGTAAAATTTTCTTCGTTGCGCGCACCCTTAGGTTTTCACAAACTGCGTTGTGTTTGTCGCTAGAATGGTACCAGAAAAAGCTCGCACTTCGAACTCTCAAAACTATAATTGAACACCATGAATGTGCTAGTGTACGCAGGGCCCGGTACCACTACCGAAAGTGTCAAGCATTGCCTCGAGGCGTTGAGATTCCACTTGTCACCGTACTATGCAGTGGTAACGGTGGGGGAAAGATCGTTACTTAACGATCCATGGCAGTTCAAGACAAAAGCTCTTGTTTTTCCTGGAGGTGCCGACTTGCCGTACTGTTCTTCCTTCAACGGTAAGGGAAACCGTATAATTAGTGATTTTGTTCGCAAAGGGGGAAAATATATTGGATTCTGTGCGGGTGGGTACTATGCCAGTGGTCGATGTGAGTTTGAAGCTGGTACAAGCAAGGAAGTGTCGGGGTCAAGAGAATTGGCATTTTACCCTGGAACTTGTAAAGGGACTGCTTACAAGGGATTTGTGTACAATTCGCACGAGGGTGCACGTATAACGAGGCTTCAGACCCTGGGGTTGGATTGTCCGTCAACAGTGTTCAATTATTACAATGGAGGTGGTGCGTTTGCTGACACTGACAAATTCAAAAATGTGGAGGTGCTTGCTAGATACACAGAACAAACACAAGTGGATGATCCCGAGTCGGCGGATGCCGCAGTGATATACTGTAAGGTGGGGAAAGGCGCTGCGTTGTTGACAGGCACTCATCCCGAGTTCAGTTGTGATTTGAAACAGCTGATTCTTCGGGATTTGGAACCGTATGATAACGATAGGAAGCTATTTATGAAGGCCTGCTTGACAAAACTCGGGTTGAAGGTAAGTCTGGACTTCAGTGTTCCAAAAATCAGTCCCATCCACATTTCTTCACTCTCCAACCCTGCCAAAAACCTAGAGCTTGAAGCCCAATTAAGAAATAATTTGGAGTTTATGAACAACAGTTTTGAGGATACAAATGACACCTTTACCTTGCATAGGTCTGGAGAGTTCATTGACACTGGTGAAGGAACTCATCTAGTTATGCACCAAGATACAGTACCTGACCACAAGGAGACCCCATATTTCGATATGAGCAAGTATTTCAATCATTTGAGCCAATTGTATAACGCCAACAAGATACAAGGGGTATTTGGTACCATTGTTGGCTACGGAGAAGTTGTCACCTCCACCAGCACCTTACTTGACAAGAACTCAAGGTGGCTTCCTCATCTCCCCCATGGATTTGTTCTTACCGCCACCACACAAGTGCAAGGAAGGGGAAGAGGAGGCAATGTGTGGATTAATCCTCGAGGAGTGATGGCCCAGTCTGTTCTTTTCCGAGTGGGTCCCAAAAATGCCAAATCGATTGTCACGCTCCAGTATGTGCTTGGATTAGCGTTGGTAGAGCTGATTCTTAACTATGGAAGCGTCGAGGCTGGTAAGGGCGTGGGGTACGAGGATATGCCTATCCACCTTAAATGGCCCAACGATATTTACGCCTTGAAACCCGAATATTTCAAGAGTCTCGACAACAAGAAACCCCCAACCGTTGACGGAGCTGAAGAAACATACGCCAAAGTGGCAGGAGCCCTCGTCAACTCCCAGTACCTCAACGGTCAGTTCAATCTCGTGTGGGGAGCCGGTGTCAACGTGTCTAATGATGCCCCCACCACCTCGTTGAACTTGATCTTGAGCAAGCTCAATGAAATCAGGGTAACCCGAGGTCAACTGCCATTACCCCCATTCGAACATGAAGCCCTCTTGGCCAAAATCATGTACACCGTGAACCAGTTCTACAGCGTGTTTGAGCACTCGGGTATGTCGCCATTTTTGCCGTTATACTACAAGAGATGGTTCCACACTGACCAACTAGTGACAGTCACTTCTGACGGTAGGTCTCGAAATTGCAAGATTCAAGGGATCACAGAAGACAATGGGTTACTTGTAGTTATAGATACAAACACAAGAGAACAGCTCGAACTTCAACCCGACGGGAACTCGTTTGATATCTTCAAAGGGTTGGTATATAGAAAAGTTGGGTAGTTAAACAACGCGATATTTTTGGTATGTTTGTATTTTTTGTGATCTCGTTTTTATCTTACATTCTGTCATGCAGATCAAAGTGGCTGATTGGAACGTGGTGGCATCTTGGCACTGGGATCTTAAAGACTCGGGGGTCAGTGATGAGCTTTGTGGAATCTGTAGGGTGCCTTTCGAAGGAACATGTCCTAGCTGCAAGTATCCTGGAACCGGGTGCCCTTTGATTTTAGGAGGTGGTTGCACGCACAACTTCCACCTCCATTGCATCTTGAAGTGGCTTGAGCAGGAAGGTTCAAAGGGTTTATGCCCCATGTGCAGACAGGTGTTTGTGTATAAGAAAGAAGGGCAAATGGCTAATGAGGAGGTTGAGAACCTTCAATTGTTAATTGACGGGCACAAGGCCATACGAGAGGGAGACAACGAGGAGCGGGAGTTTGATTCCTACGATGAAGACATGCGGATGGTGGAGTAGGGGACAGAGGTGCAGGGACAGAGGTGCAGGGACAGAGCCAATGCCAAAGTGATCTGTGCGAAAAGTTATCTTTAAAACCTACTTGAAAAAATGGTGTTTTTGTTACGTCCATTCACAAGAGCAGCAATTCCCCGAGTGAACAGCCTCGTTACTGGTTCTTTGTACTCACTGGTACTAAGGTTCCAATCGGGCACCACAAAACTTCCAGATGTACCCACAGCATCTGCGATAAAAGATGTGTTTACCCCAGAACAGCGAGAAGCAGCTCGAATGGCTCGTGTGGCTAATCTTGGATGGTTGAATAAGTTACCCGAGAAATGGATTCCGTATGCCGAACTTCTTAGACTCGAGAAGCCCGTGGGAACAGCTCTTCTTTTGATACCCTCTCTTTGGGGTATAACAATGGCATCTTACGCAGCACATGCGGGTTTGGGAACCTTTTTATATGCTTCTGCTCTTTTTAGTGTGGGAGCATTGGTAATGAGAGGTGCGGGCTGTATCATCAATGATATGCTAGATAAGGATTTGGATGACAAGGTGTTGCGAACAATAGAACGTCCTATTGCTAGCGGTAGGATCAGTCGAAAACAGGCATTTGCATTTCTCGCATCTCAATTCCTGATTGGTCTTGCTATTCTATTATCGTTACCGTTTGAATGCTTTTATCTTGGTGCTTTATCCCTCCCGTTCATTACGGCATATCCCTTGTTCAAGAGATTTACTTATTATCCCCAAATCATGATATCCATCTGTTTTAGTTGGGGCGCCTTACTCGGGTTCCCGGCAGTTGGAGCCCCATTAGATCTATGGGTTGCTGGTCCATTGGCATTTTCGAACTTCTTGTGGTCGATGAGTTATGATAGTATTTATGCTCATCAAGATAAGGAGTTCGACAAACAGGCGGGGGTGAAGTCAACTGCTCTCAAATGGGGAGACAAGACAAGACCCATTGTCCACACCTTGGTGGCTGCACAGGCGGTTTCCTTCTTCACAGCTGGATTCATGAATGGCATGGGTGTTGGATTCTACACCTTGGGAGCGTATGGGTTCTACAGGTTGATAACCAGAATCAGAAATACTGATTTGGACAGTCCTGCCAGTTGTTGGAAGTTTTTTACGGATAATGTTAAGACCGGTTTGTTCATGTGGTACGGGATGTTGATTGACTATTTGATGCAAGTGTTCATGTGAGACGGGCTGTTGGTTCGAGCGTTTCTAATGTGGTCGTGCCTTGGTGTTAGGAATTGTGTTCATCGGAACACATGTGTATATAGCTCTTTGTTGGTGTGGGCTTCTTGTTTGTTGAAGATTTTCTTCAACACTAGAAGTCTATGACGACCCTCTAGATTAATAAACAAATCACTAAAGTAGTCTTGGGCATGGGCGATGGAAAAATCTTGCGGAAGCATGTCAATAACTTCAGATGGACTGTAGAAAGACCCGTAACAATTGATAAAGTGTCTCATAGCTTGCACGTCTCCATTTGCTTTGTAGTTGTTGAAAACAAGCAGTAACTTTTCAGTGCACTGGTTAGACCTTGAGGGCTTTGGTGGTTCTTTAATGTAGTATATGATAGGTGCATATGGGGCTTTTCCATATATGCAACAGTATTCAGCAGCAACATAATCCTTGAATCCAAGTAGACTGCCAACTTTGTCTTCTGAGGCAATAGCATGCTTGAAGTATTCATAAGTATCGATTTCGAGGAGATCTTCCAATTTAGCTTTTATTGTAGTTGTCAATCCATGATAATTCAATAACTCAAAGGCCTTGAGGTATATGGAAATAAAATCCTTGCATTCAGTTGTATCTTTTATAGACTGGAGAAACTCCAACCAGCTGGTGATTTCTTTATGAGAATCGAAAGTATTTTCAATCAAATACGTTTGGTAAAGAATCAAAAAGTTATTGGTTGCAATTTCATTGGGGAGCTGAAGCATGGTGAGAAGATGGCCTAATATCTCTAATGTCGAAGCCCTTCCATCTTTGTGTTCGTTTTCAAGAACTTCGAGCTTCAACTGAGCGAAGTCTTCGTTGTTGGCCAAATTCGTCAGAAGTTTCAAAACTTCGTTATGGGTGGATTTGTGTCTCCCATTTACGTTCTTTTTCATGTACTGGAGTCCTATCTTGGAATCAACTCTAAGAACTTCTAAAAGACTTTCCCTGTATACCAGGGCATCTTCCACCTTATCGAGATGGGAGAGGATCAAATCCACGAAGTGGCGATCGAGTTCAGTACTCTGAAATTCTCCAGTAAGAAATTTCACGGATATCGAACAAATGTCCAGACTTTTGTTCAACAATACTTGCAGATGTAACACTGCCAGATGGAACCCGTCCTTGTTCAATCGAGCGACGATTTCCCGCGTATCACTGGTGTCTTCCGTCCATGATTCTCTGTCCTGATTCGAAAACTCGATGAATTCTTGATCATTTTGGAGCAACAGATAAGCTAAGGGCTGTAGTGTCATGTCGTGAGTCTTCAAGTACGTATTTCGTATTCTTTTCAATGCAAAATCCCAAAATTCTCCGTCGAGTTTGTCCTTAGCCAAGTCACATATTTCCTGCACTCCTTTATAAAGCCTTTTTGACACCTGCTGCAACGGTGTATGGTTTCTGTAAATCTCTTGAGTTTTTTCTGTATCACATAAATATATCATTATATCATTAAAGGAATCGTCCATCAAAATGGATAAAGAGTCGTACTCTTTCTTGAAAATTAGATACACAAACAATAGCTGGTTGTAAAGAGCATCATTTCCCCCTTCTTCCAATTGTATCTCACCCACTTCCCCCTTGATATAAGCAGCTAGTGTCTGTTTAAATCGGGTGATGCTAGACTCTTCGTAAAATAAACTGATGGTGTGCAGATCATATACGACAATGGTACTTGACACTACAGATTCACAGACTCCGTCGATCACATAAAGATCATTCTGAATTGATGCATGATTTGGCAAATATGCCATTTTAATGTGTGCGCCGATATTTTGTTCCACTTTCATATCTAGATCCACCAATGATGCAATAAGAAGCTTGTCTGAAAAAACTCCCATAACATATGGCCAGGTCACGACCGTGTGACTTTTCTCCTTTGGGTATCCCTTTCCAATCAATGGTAAGGTCCCTCGAGTCGGCTCCCCCCGGTCAGATATGAACATCACCATGGTTGTATGCTCATCGGATTGGATGGTCAATAAGATCTCTTCTTTCCGGGTATCTTTTGCCATGTATGGAACAATATTGGGAGTAACACTTCCTTCCATGGCGTACTGAAACAACGGCACCACGCTCATGTCTTCCACGTTTATTAATTCATACTCTTTATCTGTGGCCACAGTTAAGTAGGTATTGGACTTATGGCCCTGAGCTTGCACCACCCCCTTGACAGAAATCAGTCGTAAAAGCTTCACCTCATTCTTCACAAACCTTATTACCCGTATTTTGTCCGACGTCACTACCACCAAGTCCGATCCGTGAAACAACAGGATATCTTCCACCTCTTTCAATTTACCTGCCTGCATTGGCGATAATTCCGGTAACGTGTACAAATTTAGCACGGTTCCACACAAAACCACCACCCTCTCACTCTTGGCCATCACAACTATCTTGGTAATAGCACTTTTGCGTATTTGCTGCTGGGAAATCAATATAAAATCACGACTGTCCTCGAATCGATGATAATGGAGTAATTGCCCCATACTTGTTCCTACGTACAAGTTCGAGGCAAAACTGGCAATTGAATAGATATATTCCGATTCCTTGAGAGTTCCATCATCAGAGATGACACACTGGCTTCGGAATCGCTTCCCCTCCACCTCTATATCCACATCACTTGTCATCATAAGATAAAAGACACAAAAAAAGATCGCGATAAGATGGCTGTGAATCACAAGTGTACAATGTCTATTAATATATATCAGTCATTGGAGATCAAGGGAGGAAATGCAATGTTGTCTCTGTGGGCCACGTATTCTGAGTCGGCATACCCGAGGAGTTGCTCTATTTCGTGGCTATGACAGCCTTTAATTATTGAGATTTCGGTCGACCCGTAGTTCACTCTGCATTGACCCACGAGCTTGGCCTCTTGTATGGGCTTGGTCCTGTCATCCAAGTACTTGATTGCCACGCATTCGCTTTCGTGAAAACTTCCAATGACGTCGACAATTCCCGCAGGAAGCAATCCAGCTCTGTTCCTGCGGGTAAGGGCATGGAAACACCCTTTATCTATCACGATAGTGCCTCTGGTCTTCAATCCGTGAAGGAGCCAAAACTTCTTATCAGATTTGATGGCGCTGTCACGAGGCAAGGCCAAGAACCGGGTGTGTAATGGGATCTCTTCCTTAGTGACTTTATCGGCCAAAGCTTGTTTCATTTCCGGTACACTTAGGCCCTCGGAGTGCTGGATGTCTGCCACGATGTCTAGAATCGACTCGGGCTTGCTGCTCAAGGTTATTATCGTCACCACCCCGGCATTATTGGCCAATTCTGCTGCAATTAATTTGGTGGTCATCCCACCAGTACCCACACCCCCAGCCGCTCCTTCGGTGGACACATTCAAGTCTTCTACTTTGTCGACAATAAGAATAGGTTTGGCGGCGGGATCCGACCGCGGGTTGCTGGTGTATAGGCACGCCACGTCTGTCATAAGAAACAAATAATCGGCATGCATCATTCCTGCAGTTATGGCAGATAAGGTATCATTATCACCAAACTTGATTTCCGCCACCGATAGCGTATCGTTCTCGTTGACTATGGGTATACATCCCATTTCCAACACTTCGTTGATGGTATTGACGGCATTTCGGTACTGAGCAAAATCCACAATATCATGTCTGGTGATTAGAATCTGGGAAATCGGCTGGTTCAATTGCCGGAAAAGGTTGTCCCAAAGACTTATCAAGATTCCCTGACCTATAGACGCCAACGCCTGTACCGTTGCAAGTTTTTCTGGCCGTTTTTGCATCCCCATAGCTTTCATGCCCACGGCGATGGCCCCGGACGACACAATGATGATTCGATGGCCCTGGCGCCGAAGCTTTACCATTGTCTCGACGATGTTTGACATGTTGGCGAGGCGCGGTTCTCGGGTGACTTCGTCCACCAACGACGACGACCCGAGCTTTAGTACTATGGTGTACGACTTCGACATTGAATGAGTCACTGGATTAATGAGAAATAATGCGAATAACGAGAAATAACGAGAAATGATGAGAAATAACGAGAAATAACGAGAAATTAAGGTGCAAAAAATGACACAGATTATAACGGACGTTAGAAAGCAGGAGTAGAACAGTTGAAGAGTAGATGTAGAAAAGGTGCAGGTGTAGAAAACTTGAAGAGCGAAGGCATGATCCGTAAGCAAGGATTGTTAAAATCAGACATAGAAATGTTAGATTATATGGTATGGTTAAACATGTTAGACCAAAGAGATAAATTACAAACAAAGCCTTGTGGAATCCTTACAACCCTAAACCGGCATCATCTCGGCTTTTGATAGTAGTTTATTCTAACCTCCTCGTCTTTGAGTCCCTCGATCTCAACCGTTTTACTATCGTCTGGAAAAATATCAAACCCATTGTCCTGAATAAACTTATCGGATTCAAGAATGATCTCCACCCCCTTGACCGGCTTGTTGGTTGTCAAGGTGACTGACCCATCTTTCACGTCAACTGTGATTTTTCGGTCGGGGAATTTGAGATACTTTAACGGCTGTGGCCAGTCTGCAGCACTAGCAATTAAAAGGCCATTTCCGTCCACTACTCTACTGTAAACCACCACCGGAATCTTATTGGAGATCTTCAAGTCCTTGACGAATTCGGTAGACAGGTTGGCCTCTAATACCACTTTCTTTTCGGGTAACGTTTGAACCTTCTCCCCCGTGGTGACATTGTACACGTCCACCTTCAAAATGGCTGCAACATCTTTTAAGCTCGCATTCACCCCCCAAATGTCCACCGAGAAATGTACTTCTCTGTAGTCAAACGGAGCCCCGTCCTGGTCGGGAATATCGAGAACGGGATCGGGATCTTTGGTCTCGTTTCTGTACATTCCAATGGCCAATGGAGCACTTTCTCTTTTGACGGAATAGTAGGCCAATTTGGGTCTTTTATAGTAGTCCACAAGGGCCCAGGAAGCCACTGGCCAACAATCGTTGATTTGCCAAACAATGGCCCCACTGGTGTACCGTTTCCCTTCCCCTCTCCATTCTCTTCTCCAGCACCTGTAAGCATATCCAAGACATTCGGCCTGCATGAGTTGGGTAGCATAAATCCAAGAATCAAGATCCAACCCTTCGACCTTGATATTCTCCATGACATAAAGAGCCAATCTTCTTTCAAACCCATCTGACCGGTTATGGAAATCAACCAAGTATGATTGGGGGTATAGTTCAGTAGCATCGGTGATACAGGCTTCATATGTCTTCCTGGAAGGTAATGCTTCCATGCCAAATTCAGACACGAACCGGCCTCCCAACTTGTACCAGTTCTGGTACTTTTCTTGGCTGCCATGCCAAACATTCCACTGGTGAAGATCACCCACAGTTTGGTCCGTGGTGTCCTTACCACCATATGGAGACCCGGGATGGTATGGAATATCAAAATACTCGGAAACGAGTTTGGGGAACACAATCTCATAAAGAGTTCTGGCAGGGAAATCGGTGTCCTCATAACTATCTCTGATATCATTAGGATCCCATTGTAAGCCCATTTGTTCTGCCACCTGATAATCCTCGTTGTTTCCTGCAAAAAGCACTAAGGAGCAGTGGTTTCTTAACCGTTTTAACTGGGTTTTGACTTCTTCGCTAACAAGATCAATAAAATCTTTATATCCGGGATATTGGCCACAAGCAAACATGAAATCGTGCCAGATCATGATCCCCAACCGGTCACATTCTTCATAGAAGATATCCTGCTCAAAGTAGCCCCCACCCCACACTCTAATCATATTTTGGTTGCCATTAACCATAAGTTGCAACCAATCGGTGTAGTCTTTTTTGGACAACGAAGTCTGAAAAGAGTGGCCGGGGATCCAATTGGACCCACTGGAGTAAATCGGCACATTGTTGATCTTGAAGTAGAAGCTGGTGCCGGGCTGACCATCAAGAGGTTCTTGCACCAACTCTACTCTCCTCAAACCTACTTTCTTCTTAATTGTGTGGGTTGCAGTGGAGATTTCAAAGTCATACAAATGGGCATCTCCATGACTGAATGGGAACCAGAGTTTTGGGTCAGATATCTGGAATTGCACAGAATTTGTCCCGTTTTTAACGGTCAGGCTTATAGTCTTTACAAGACTGCCTTTGAATGTCACATTTATTTGCAATTTCACTGGTTCCAAAGTGTCGATCTCCGTTTGCACATCCACCAATGCCCGCAAATCTTTGGTGACATCCACTTTCACGTAGACGTTCTTGATGTATGAATCATATGACACAAGCCTCACGGGCCTGTACGGCCCACAGGTCATAAATAAAGGACCCCAATCCCAGCCATAATGATACTGAGCTTTTCTAATTTGCATTCTGCTAGACTCTCCGTTGAACCCCTTTGCTTTAAAGTGCTTTTTCTCCAAATCCCTGGCCACAAAAATGGCGGCTTTGAACACTATACGCAACTCATTATCTTGTTTGACATAATCATTGACTTTCTTTCGGTATTCAATAAACATGTTTTCAGTAGTTAAGATCTTTTCACCGTTTAAATAAACATCAGCAAACGTATCCAAGCCTTCAAAAATCAATTCATGCACCCTAGCATGGGGATTGTCTACCACAAAAGAGGCCTTATATTCCCAGTCCGTTTCTCCAATCCATTGGAGCCGTTTTTCATTATCATTCATGAACGGATCTGGAATCTCTCCATTGGCAAACAAATCCGGGTGGATCTCGGTAGTTTCGAAGCCTTGCCTCGAAGCCTTCCATGCCTCGGTGCCTGCTTGTCTATACAGCCAATTCTTTAACGTATACTGATTCATGATAAATTTGCAAACCCACAAAACCTCAGTTTTATAGTGTATTTCCAGGTTATGTGGGGTGAGGGGCATTGTCCGAAAACGGCAACTTCTCCGTGGCCTCGTTTTGAGGTTGGAAGTCACGACATCACCCCTTTAAATGGTGCTTCGTCGTCCCTACCCCTTTCTAACCAGCACGCCCTCTCTGGCGTGCTTTCACAGACGTTAAAGTAATTTGACGTATGTGCCCTGGCAAATGGTTCTTTAAGCTGCAAAAAGATTGCAGCACGAGAGTTTCGCGTATGGTCTCCCACTACACTACTCAGTCTCGCTCTTAGCAGCTTAACTACAGTTGATCGGACGGGAAACGGTGCTTTCTGCTAGATATGGCCGCAACCGAAAGAGGTAGGAAAAAGGGTGGTCAAGAGAAGAGATTAGGGACTGAAAAGAGTGAGAATCCCAAAAGAAGCTACATTAAAAGAAGAAAAGAAGCGAATAAAAGAAGAAAAGAAGGGAAGAGGCTCTGAAGGTCCATACTGAAAATCAATGCTGAGTAGACTCAATTCGTACTACTTCGTTACTATATACATTTTCCCTCATAATGAGTCCACGATCAGTTATTTTACCCAGCCATATCGGAATCAAAAGATCCTCTCCGTTTTCGGTCGTTCATATAGAGCTGCAAAGACATACTCCGAACATCACGGAACACCCAGAACACCACAGCACCATCAAAATCATCATCTCGATCTCGCAAAGAGTTCTTAACAATATCCTTCACTTCATTCTCCATACCCGTATACTCTAGTGGCCAATAATTGGTGTTTGTCCTTCTGGTGTAGAACTGGAGAGTAAAAGCGAAAGTCTCGAATTCCATCACATGGTACAACTGTACTAGCAATTTGGCTGTGTACACCTGACTATCTGCCACTATGGACCACCTACCAGCAATTTCTTCTGTTACACGGAAATTGCTGATAGCCATGCCCGATATGAAGTGATAGAGCCCCGGAAATGCCATGACTGATGTCATTTCTCCCACTTCCACAACTGTCACGGCCAATGTATAATATGCTATCATCAACATGTTGTGCAAAATGTGCAAAATAAATGCTTCTGGCGTCGACAATAACGTGTCCTTGACCACTATAAGATCCTTACTCAATTTTGCCGGGAAGAGCAACATGTTGAACTCGAATCTGATGAGCTCATCTCTTTTTTCTTCGTATGGAAGTGGGGCATCTTTCAACCACATGAACTTGTATAGGAAAGATGTGACATTGACAAATTGGTAATTAAAGTCTTTAAAGTCCATTGAGTTGAAAATTTCACAGCTTTTCTTGGATATTGAGGGGTGGGTTACTAATGGGACCTCATTAAACAAGGAATTCCATGCATCCACACACAATGCTCCTGAAATCAACGGCACCGGCAATTGTGTCAGCTCATCTAGCTCATTAAACGCCTTTAAGCTCTGGTGTACTATTTCCCGTGGAATTGGTATTCGACTGGGTAATAAAAAAAAACAGCTCAAGTTCATAATTGACCATTTTACATGGGGAAGTTCTTGATGTATCATACTCATAAAGGAGTCTATAGCGGAGTTTGGCAACTTACTGAACGGCGACGAAACAGATGAAATGTTGATACAGCAGGTGGCGAAGCTGGTCATCTCCGTGTCAAACAACTCGTCCAGTAAAAATGGAGTATATGGCTCTATATGCTGGACATATAGGTCTCTCAAAGAATTCCTCGAGCTCACGCTGTAGGTAGGAGAAATACCCTTTGAGGAAGGGCTGGATTCGTCGAACCCACCCGACTCGTCGTTTTGTGCCCCGAAAATGCTGCTGATGGTCCTATTATATTCTTCCATGGCCCCACCATCTATATTGTCCAAAAATGTTCCTGTATAACTAGACAAGTTTCTGACATTACCGGCAATTTCTTCGTTTATTTGGGACCGCACGGTCATTGTTTTGGGGTAGTTTTTATGAGATGCCGTGAAAAGGTGCTCTTCATGCTTCGGATTTGGTATATCGGGTTCCTTGGTAGTAACAGCCTTCTTCACCATTGGAAACAGCTTGCACCTCACTTTCGTTTCGCACCTTTTGATAATCTTGTGGTCAAACACACACTCCCTGTCGTGCTCCTTACAGGCGGTACACATATTACTGTTACTGGAAACAGTACATCTGATCTTGCGCTTGCGACAAAAGTTGCAAGCCTTCAACAATTTGAACGATTGTCCGGAAAATGACACTCCTAGGGGAAACGATTGCATTGCCGGACCGCGTATAGGTGACAGGTCTTCCAGTTTTGGTGCCAGTGATGGGTTCAGCCCATCATCAAAAGTTATCACCAGACGCATATCTTCTCAAAAATACCGTCTTCTCTGCGTTTTGGCGATGGACCGGTTGTGGTGAACAGATCCGCAGATTCTAGGCTATCCAATTGAGTGGAAGAAGTCGATGGGGAATGCCCGTTTAGCTACCTGTAGGTGTCGTAAAATTTTACCTCCTCACAACGCGCGACAATTTCTCCCCACAAATTGGGAGCGCAAAAGTGATACATGAAAATATAAAATATGTTCCATTTGCATTTATTTACAATTCTCATGTAAGACATTTTTGAAGAGAAAGCTTCTGAGCAAAGGTATCTTTGAGGCAGACGTCTCAGACAAACTTTTCAAAAGCTGTAGACTCAAAAATCTGTGAGCTCAAAATGCATTGTGAAGTAAGAATCAACGTAAGCCTCACATATAGGTCCAATAAACACTCTTGAAAAAAGAACACAATTTGGTGAAGACCGAATCCTACATGTGTTCCAACATCATTTATCAGTCGTAAGCTCTCTATTACTCGTATAACCATTTGCAACCTAACGCAAAAACGCTCGTAAGATTGTCGTAACCGGAAAAACAGTTTTTCCCTCTTCCCCAGATTTGAAAAATATAAATACCCCAGTTACCACTTTTTTATTTTGTAAAGCAAAATTGTAAGAAAAAATGACAAGTGGTGCAATTGCTTACAAGTGGTGGAAAGAAGGCTCGGTTTACCAAGTGTGGCCCGCATCTTTCAAGGATTCTAATGGCGATGGTATCGGAGATATTCCGGGCATCATCTCTAAATTAGATTACATCAAAAAGGTGGGTGTCGACATTATTTGGTTGTCTCCAATGTACGACTCGCCCCAAAACGATATGGGTTACGATATCAGTGATTATGAGTCAGTTTACCCCAAATATGGTACTTTGGAAGATATGGATGATTTGATCAAAGGCTGTCATGACAGAGGCTTAAAGTTGATCCTCGATTTGGTTATTAACCACACGGCTTCTGCACACAAATGGTTCCAAGAAAGCAGATCCTCCAAAACCAATGCCAAGAGAGACTGGTACGTGTGGAAACCAGCCAAATATGACGCTGAAGGTAAAAGACATCCTCCAAATAATTGGAGTTCTTATTTTTCTGGATCGGCCTGGGAATACGATGAAACCACCGATGAATACTACTTACACTTGTTTGCGAAGAACCAGCCAGATTTGAACTGGGAGAACGAAGAATGCAGAAACGCCATATACAAGAGTGCATTGAGTTTCTGGTTTGAAAAGGGCATCGATGGATTTAGAATCGATACTGCTGGGATGTACTCCAAAGATCAACGGTTCTTGGATGCTCCAATAGTCTTCCCTGATACTGAATTTCAGCCATGCAAGCTTTACCATCAAAATGGGCCTCGGATCCATGAGTTCCATAAAGAAATGTTCAACAAAATTACTTCCAAATATGATGCCATGACTGTGGGAGAAGTGGGCCATAGTAGCCGTGAACAACTCTTGCAATATGTAGGTGCAAACAGTCACGAGATGAATATGATGTTTTTGTTTGACTTGGTCGAACTTGGTTCGGACTCATTGGACAGATTCAGGTATAAAGGGTTTGATTTGATTGACTTAAAAGGGGCTGTGGAAACACAGTCTGAATTCATAGGTACTACCGATGCTTGGACTACCGTTTTCAGTGAAAATCACGATCAGCCAAGATCCATTACTAGATTCGGAAATGATGACCCTAAATGGGCTTTCAAATCTGGGAAGTTATTGGCATTGTTGCAAAGTACTTTGAGTGGGACTTTATTCTTATACCAAGGACAAGAAATAGGGATGACCAACATTCCTAAAGAATGGCCAATAGAAGAGTACTTGGATATCAATTCCATCAACTACTACCATGAAATTGTTGCAAAATATGGTAAAGATGACGTTAAAGTCACCGAATTCTTAAAGGCCCTCAATTTGTTGGCCAGAGACAATGCCAGAACTCCTGTTCAATGGAGTGATGAAGAGTATGCTGGGTTTTCTACCGGTAAGCCTTGGATGAGAGTGAATGACAACTATAAGCGGATCAATGCTGCATCTCAAGTGAACGATCCTCAATCTTTGTACAATTTCTGGGGTAAGTGTCTTGAAATCAGAAAGAAGCACAAGGATTCCTTAGTTTACGGAACTTTTGATGTCTTGGATAAGAACAACAAGGAAACGTTTTCGTTTTTGAAGAAAACAGAGAAGGAAACAATCTATGTGGTGTTGAACTTCTCGGACAAGGAGGTTGCTTTTGAACAAGTGGTAGATGGTGAAATAGAACTCATCAATTCTAATGTGGATAAGATCAGTAGCGAGTTGTCTGCTTATGAAGGAAGAGTATATAAATTAGTTTGATTGAATTTTATACATAATATATGTTCATAGTGACTTTCATTGTTCATGTTTTCGTTGTTCATGTTTTCGTTGTTCATGTCTTTCCTTGTTCATGTTTTTCGTTTTTCATGTCTTTCCTTGTTCATGTCTTTCCTTGTTCAGCTCTTTCCTTGTTCAGCTCTTTCCTTGTTCACAGTTGGTACATCTGAGACACAGGACCCTCATATCCATCCTCCAATGACTCTATCGTGTCGTTCAACCAAAACCCAACCAACACTACCCCATAAATCAAACACAAAATAACTCCTTTGAAGTAGTTGGACTTTCCCTCGGCATAGATATAGGTAAATAAATAGATGGAAATCAAGGTTGCAATAATATCCCATCTTGGAAACACCAATGAAAAGATTTGTAATGGATCTTGGAATCCTTTAGCTATCGAATAAATCGACAACGCTGGGATCTGGATCAACACCACTTGTAACGCATAAGCACTACCGATTTCCATAGATAAAGCAACGTTTCCACTCAATGCAAAAGATATAGCATTCAAGAATTCCGTGGTATTGGGAACCAAGGCAAAGACCGTGAGACCTAAAAACTTGGGGTTCAAGGGGTAGTCTTTCAAAACATCATCCACCACATCCACTAAAATCTCAGCAATGACAGCGTAAAGAACGGTAGCTCCCAACAATATGATATAAGATTTTGGTCTTGACCAATTGGGAGCATCATGACCACCGCCTCCCTCTTCTTCTGCCTCTTCTTTGATGCTGGACTTTTTTACTGGAGTAGTATCCCAGCTCTGAGACTTACCGGAGGCTTTGTTCAAATTCAGTAGTTTTGGATTCCTTTGTTTTGCAACCTCTATTGATGGTGAAGGCAATGCACTTGTTGTCATTGAATTATTGTTGGTTCTTTTGCCATCGACTGCTCCAATTCCCGGAATAGACGAGATTGGTAATAATAGCTTTGACACTTTTTTACCATCAAAACTGACAATACTAGGTGATCTTACCGATAAGGTGTCGTCTCGTTTATGTGTATGGTGTTCGTTCGAAGTTGTGGCCCAAATTAAGGAGGCGTGCGTTCTTAAGGTGAACATTAAGCCACAACAATATGCAAGTAGTAAAGCCAATGCCACTGTTAAAGAAAATGGCCGAATCAGGTTGTAATACAATTCATCTAATGCAAAAGCTGGTTGGATAAATCTGCATTTGGTACAGTCATCGGAGAACTGCTTCAAAACAGAAACATCACACTTTTTGCATTTAATCACATAAGATCCGTGGATTTGGTAGAATAAAGATGGAGCAAACATGGTAACCATACCGAAGAGCAACATTGTGGAGGATACACCAGCCGATCTTGGATTGTACCTTTGAGTCTTCCGTTTAAAGGCACCAGCACACATTGATAAACCTGGAAGCAACAACACCCCTGCCAATATTGACCCAATCATTCCACCTTCTACAATCTTCGACTTGGATTGACCCAAGGCGATGCAGTAAAGGTAAATCTCCACAATAGTCGAAAAGAAAGCATTTATCACTGCCCCTACCCCCATTGAGGATTGAGCTGAGATGGAAGCAACTGCTTGGCCAATGAAGAATGCTAATGGGATGGTTGAAAAGAGACAAGCACAGAAAACGAATGCAGGTTGTGTAATAAACATAACCCATTTAAACCTTTCTCTGAACACGTAAAAGTCAACAATGACAAATACCACGGCTGATAAAAGGTTTATAAAAAACACATTGGTACCATCCAATGTATACTTATAGTAATGAAACCCACTACATCTATAAGTACACAAAAGAATAGACTGGTTCTTTCGTTTTCTCTGTTCCGATGCCCGAGCTGTATAATAAGCCTTTTCACTCTCAAAATGCAATCCCAATGGATGCCTTTTGATATGTGAACTTAATAACGCGGTGACATTGGTCATAGGGATAGTAAACACGAGAAGATAGCACAACGCCCCAACCGCATAAAACACCGGTTGCATGATGCCATAGAAGAGGATATAAAATATCACTCTTGACCATGTCCACCTACCTCTTCCAAAAAACCGAACTTTGATGTCATATCTATTCTCGTTGTCGTCATCTTCGTCAACCATTCGCAAATTAGTGTCGTCAACATTGTCATCCTCATCATTTCCTTCGTTGTCATTCAAAAAGGTGTAGGTATCTCTCAAGGCTCTGCCCTTGTGATCCTTTATTAAGGGTCTTGATTCATTATTTGAATTAGTATATCTCCTAGGAGGTGCAAAAAATAATCGACTTTCATCTTCATTTCTCCATCTGTGAAATTCCCCGATGGAAGAACCATATATATCATCTTCTTCTAGATAATTGTCGTCTTTATTTAAAATCACGAACCTTCCAAAAGGGTAAAGCCAATATTTCCCTAGCTCATAAAGGAATTTAACATAAAGTCTCAGATTCTTCTTTATACCGAATCCAGTCAACAAAAATAAAGTGAAAGAACAGAAGATACAGATGATAAACAAGGTCAACCCCAAAGTCATGGTCCAAAGAAAATTCGTCACGTATACGCCCCAATGAATGCCCGTCGGTCTATGCTCGTTATAATCATGAATATCTTCTTCTGCTCTTGTGGCCACCGATCTTTTTTTCTTATACAAAGAAGGCTTCCAAATCTTGATCCCGAAAGGATGTGTAGAGTTGATGGCGTTTTGTCTTTCTCTCAAACTTAGTGACTCCACCGTTTGTGAAGAAGAAGACGAATGCACAGAATCTGCATCGTCATTGTCTATTATTTCATCATCCTCATCTAATTGTCCGGGTTGAACTTCGGTTTCATCCTCTTCGATCAAGGGAGTGTTCACCGTATTCAAAGGGGTATTTTCTCCACCCAAGTTCTCCAACACTCTTAAATTGTCTTCTGCTGTTAGCAAGTGCCGGGTAATGCTATTCTCTGCCAACATGTCCAAGTCGTCTATTTTTAGAGTCTCCGGAAAGTAGCTATCGGGAGAGCTCATTTGAGCTTGACGTGGCGTACCTTGACCAGCACTTCCCACCCCACTGACTCCCGCATGCAATTGACTAGACCCGGCCAATTCTTTTTTGGACTTCTTCATATACAACGCCCTCAAAGCAGCATTGTATCCTTCAAGATACTCTCTGTCCTGCTTGGACTTGACAGTTTCCTCGGAGATCTCATCTTCAGTGATTTCGTCATCTATGTCATCATCTACCGAGAACACTAACTTATTGGTGCCAGATGGTAAGCGTTTCAAATGAGGCTTGGACTTTTTCCTCAATTTTAAGAAGGTTTTGGGTTTTGAACTAGGCGATAAACTTCCTGCAGGTCCTGCAACACTTGACCGTGCACTGGAGTTATCACCCATCTTTTTGGGCTTGGGATTTTCTGGCATGGGGCTAGTTATTTATATTTTATTCTCAGTTTTCAGAAAGGGGCCAAACAATAGTGCGAAACGGGGAGATGGCATCAGAATTTGGCGGTATTTCACGTCGGCAATTTACTTTGTTCTATTTCCGGCTATATATGTCTTTTAATCGCCCAATCTGTAGCCTTTACCTTTGAAAGCCTTACTACTAGAAAACCACCCCGTGGTTGTGGCATTGGGTTTCTCTTCTTGTGGAGACTCCCTAGAAATATTGGTGAAAGCAGTTTCCCTCTTGGCAACTTTAACCACTGGATAATTAAGTAGTCTATACAACCATTGAGGCCCCATCAAATATCCTTTATCGAAAATGCTGTCAGGAATCTGGTCATCTGGGGTACCGGAATGAACAGTGGCCTGAATGGTACCCACACGATTCCGACTATGGAGTTCTTTGTGGTAAAACTTGGGGTAAAATTGGGGAAATAAGTTAAAGATGGGCAAAGTATCCGATTGAAGACATTGATATAAGTAGCCCCCCACAATGCCGATAAAAGTGTCCAATAACGAAGGGTAACCTCCCACTATGAGCTTGAAGAACATGTTGAAAAGGGGTAAGTAGTAGGCCTTAATTGGTACCAACCCGAGAAAATTAACGATGGAATTTTTCAGTGATCTTGTCCAGGTGTATGTGATGCACGATAACATCATTTGGTGATGCATAGGAAGATAATTGGGGTCAAAAAATCCGTATATGAGCGTAATCACCACTATGCTGGTCCCGCACATCAACGTGTACCACAAACAATCGGGAAAACTGCCTCTAAACTTGCCACCTTCCACATTATTGGCAAACGTGTAAAAGAAGTAGATGTCTAGAATGGCACTGAATCCTTGGCCCATAAGAACACCTATAGGTAACAAGAAACACAGTAAGAACCTATAACTTTGGAGAACAAGTTGCACTACCGCCTTCAGTTTCTGTACTTTGGTGGGGATATCACTCGAGACAATTAGTTTGGCCACCTTAAAATGTTGTTGAAAAATAGGTAAAGTGCATAATAGCTGGTCCGGACTGATGATTTCAAGGGCACAGAATAAACACACCGCCACTGTGCATATGGTGAAGAACCGAGTGATGGGTGGGATGTTTCGAACGCTGTCAGCTAACGTCACTCGAGACATGTAGTTTGGAAGTAATTTTTATGAGCTGCGAAGTTAGTCTCGGATTTCGTAACGTTTCAAATAGCTCGGAATATATCATATAGTCACTTTCTGATGAGTAACATACACCGGTTTTGGTATTCGTGATGCTCGCATACAGGGGTGTACCTAGGGACTGGCTTACTTGATATTTAGTCACTAACATCATTTGTTATGTAATCAAAATTATACTAAGCAAAGCTGTACTTCGATTCTAGCTTTAGTGTTTGTCAATTGATATGTGAATGACAGGTTTTTGTCGAACGATTAGTGAAAATCACTTTTCACCGAACACTGATTTGTGATGTTTGGATCTTGGTCCGGGTAACAGTTAGGAGTCTCCACTGCGAAATGCATCGCGAGTCCTGTTTCGCGCCAATGATACCGTAGTGCGAGTTAAGGTCGCACTTCCAGTGCCAAAAAATACATTATATAATACATCACAATGAAACTAGTTAGTTTCTTGATGAACGTTCCCGGGGCAACAAGCTCGTCGTTCACAGCAGAGTTGAAAAATGGAAATTCTATACATGGTCAGATCTTGTCCTGTTCACCCTCAATGAATTTATCCATGAAAAATGTCAAGCTACTTCAACCTCATCAAGAACCACAGCTCTTGAGCTTTATGAATATAAGAGGCAACCAAATCCGTCAAATAATATTACCGGATGACCTTAACATCGACGACTTATTGGCCAAAAGCACCAGGACGCCCAAAAAGGCTTCTGACGACAGAAATAATGGCAAAATATCCAAGCCTCTGCACACAGGTGGGGGTGCTCCTAGGGGACGAGGTGCTCCAAGAGGAAGAGGTGGTTCAAGAGGAAGAGGAGCTCCAAGAGGAAGAGGTCTGTTTGATAGGTAGGTACTTTAGCGTGTATGTACAGGTGCTGTGGTATGTTATGAATGTATTAGTTCAGGTGAAACCCCCCATCTACCCCATTTACCGGGTTAAAACCCCCATCTACCACCAGGTTTTCTTTTCACGTCTTTGTTTCTTTAACTGTTGCTTGTATCTAGGTCTGGCCTCTATAATAGTTTGGTCCATATTTTCAAGAGCTGTTTGTCTTGCTTGAATCTTTTCTTCAAGACTTCTCTCCCATTTATGTTGCTTGTGGTTTAAAACACCTCTCATCCAGTTCTTGTTGAAGTATTTGTCTTCGTAGAATTTTCTCGGGTGGGGTGGTAGCATATCATGAATCCCGAACTTATATGCCAACTTGAATAGATCTGCTGATCTTCTTAAGGAGTATTTAGAACCGTGCCAGCTTCCAGTCTCGGGATTTTTATTGGGTAAGAAAGGGTTCATGGTGGGGTCATCTATGGTGCTTGGTTTCTCAGAATATTGCACAAACGGTCTGGGAGGGTACTTGATGAAGAAGCTGTGGAGCTTCTGTGGAAGCTTGGCGAAAGCCTCCTTGGTGGATAATGACATGTTGTCTGTGTAGTTTAAATTTTTTCACTTTCTCATGTCGCATCAGCGTAGCGGATTCGGACCCTTACACCAGACTGGGGCCTCTTACAAAAGAACACTATCATTACCTGGTAGAAACTATATAGTAGTTCCAGTCCATTCTCCTATTTGTGCTCGACGTTTAACTGTATTAAAATACTTAAACTTACATCTATAAAATTTTTTCATGAGTTTCTATTATCTGTTCACCCAATAATTACTCTGGCCCATCAATCATGCACTTCACAGCACCGTTACCAGCAGCCACCTCTTCGTAAGCCTTTATTGCATCCTTGAAGGAGTATCTGTGGGTGATCAATTGCTCAAAGTCCACAATACAGTTTTCTTTACCGTTCTTATAGTTTTGTTCCAAAATGGCTACTGACGTTTTATAGTCATTGTAGCCGTATCTAAAGGAACCAAATAAAGTTAACTCTTTGGTAGCAAATTCGGTGATGGGGAATTTGACGTAGCCTTGAGCGTTACCCACTTGAACGAATCGGCCACCAGTTTTCAAAGCCAAAACTCCTAGTTGGATACAGGGTTCAGCTCCAGTGCATTCCAATACCACTGTAGGTTGGCCTCCGAATTTCTCAATCAACTGCTTGACGCCACCTTCGGATTTTGAGTTGAATACGTGAGTGGCAGCCTTCATATCAGTAGCCATTTTTAATTTATTATCGAAAATATCCACAACCATCACAGACGATGCTCCAAAAACAGTAGCCACACTTGCAGCCAATAAACCTACTGGTCCGGCTCCGAAAACAACCACCTTATCACCAAACTTAATATTAGCTAATTTGGAAGAGTGAACACCCACAGTCAATGGCTCAACTAAAGCACCAAGCTCCAATGACACTTGTTCTGGCAATTTGACCAAAAAATCCTCCGGGCATTTATAGTATTTAGCCAAGGTTCCGGGAGGGTTGGGCGTACCTTCGGGAGCAGGGGTAGCAGCAAAGGCCATGTGGGGGCATAAGTTGTAGTGACCACTTTTATATTCATCACTGAATCTTGAAGGTAAACCTGGTTCAATTGCAACTCTATCACCGACCTTTAAAGATGAGACTTTTGGTCCGATTTTGGTGACAATACCACTACTTTCGTGTCCCATAACCATGGGTTTATTCAACTTGAAGTCACCAATTTCTCCGTGTAAATAGTAGTGAACATCCGATCCACAGATTCCTGTCTTTTTCACTTGCACTAAGACATCGAAGTCGTCTGTGATAACAGGGCTTTCTTGTTCCTGGAACTCGAGATTTTTGATCTCGTTTAACACTAATGAAGGATTAGACATTTTTTCTTGTTTGTGTGGAATTAAAAATTTCAGCGAAGCACCTTATATTTATAGTCTCAGGTGGGGCACTGAAAATTACCCCGTAAAATCTTCCCATCGGAATTTTTACCGCAATCTCAAGTATTTCATAACAGTACATAAATATTAGGACACAAAGCATTCGATAGGTGCGTGGTGTTGTGTATGGTGTATGGGTTCTGGAATTTGTGGTTTTCAAAGATCCAGCGGATATGAAAGGTGATGTTTTGGTGCCAAGGGTGCATAGAGTGGGACGATGCATTTTATGGCTGATTTGCATCGAGGTGTTTAGAAAACGTAATCTAGGAGGTATACGAACTAATTTGTAGGATGAGTGTGAATTCGAGGTTTTGTAAGAAATGCCTTTAAAATATGGTTTCCATAGTTCCGTCGCAACAACGGAGAGCAAATAAGCAGGCTTGATAAGATACAGTTGCCAAAACATGTAAAGTCTTCAAAGTTGTCAGTGTAAGTGTTCGAAGAGTCAAAAGTGCTTAGAGGGACAAAGTGAGAGCTACCCAGACGACAAAGTGTCAAAAAAAGTGAAAAAAAACTTTAGGACATGTGTATTTGTTTTGTGGATGCAGTTATTTGGCAATAGTTTGTAAAGCTTCTAAAACTTCTAACTCAATGTTGGCCTCAGCAGCTTCAGCTTCATCAGATGAGCTGGCTCTCTTTTGAGCATCAGAAGTCAAATTCTTGACTTCATTGGCATCGAATTGTTCTGGTTTGAAAGCTTCAATAGCACTTATGGTTAATTTGTTGCCTGGTTGAACAGTGGCAATACCTCCACTGACAAAGTATTGTTCGGTTTCACCTCCTTTGGAGATGATTTCCAATAAACCCGGTCTCAATTGTTCAACAATTGGAATGTGATTAGCCAAAATACCTAAATCACCATTGACAGATGGTAAGTTGACTTGTTCAACTTCGCTTTCAGTGTACAAAGTTTCGTGAGGTAAAGCCAAAGATAATTTCAAAGCTTCCGATCCGGCTTCAGTGGCATAAGATCTTCTGGCCACAGATGCGGATTGTCTGGCAACTTGACGTAAAGTTTGTCTAAACATTTGTAATAAGTATTTTTTTGTTGAAGTTTCGGATTTCTATGAATTTTTCAACTGCGACGACAATGCGAATTTAATTGGTTAAAACTGACTTCCTAAATAGGAAGGATGTGACAAGAGTTGCGAAAGTATCTACCGTTATATTGTTACATTTAAATCCTAATCAGTAACTAGCTCCTCTAACCCAGCACCTAGTTCAATCATTACCCGAAAACTGGTTCAAAAAATTGTCCACATCAAAGTCCTCCTCCATATTCGTCCCTTGATGAGGGTCCATATCTCCTTGTTCTAATAAACTCATGTTAAGACCGTCCAATATCAGATCATTATTCCCCAAAATATTATTGATGTCAAGTTCCATGTCTTTATCAGAATTTTGGTTTTCTTGCTTGGGAGCATCTGTATCAAATCCAGGATAGTCAATTGATGACAATATATCTGAGGGGTTTGGTATGTCATTATCATTAGTATTATTGGAATTGGAGATTGGATTCATTTCGTTATTATTGTGGCCGCCACTTTCCATAATGTCGTTCATGTTGAAGTCAAAGCCGGGCGATACAAAGTCTCCAAACAAATCTTTGTCTCCTTTATCTTGTTGTTCCTGAGCTGCCATGTCTTCTTGCCGTTTCCTCTCTTCCTCTTCTTGCTTCTTTTTCATCGACTGTTGTTCCAACATCCGTTGTCGCTCTTCCTCGTCCCGCTTTTGCTTTTGTTCCTCTTCCCGCTTCCGGTTTTCTTCATCCACCTTGCGTTGTATCTCTTCTTTGAGCCTCTTCTCCTCCATCAACTTCTTTTTCTCCTCTTCTTCTCTTCGCCGTTCTTCCTCTTTCAACTTCAATTCCTCTTGTTTCTGCTTACTTTCGAGCATCTGCTCCACGCACCACTTGACATCGTTGAATTTGCTGATGGTCTCGTCCAACACATCGTCAAATTTGGTGATGCTGTTGCCCAATTGCGCCGTCACCACTGGGGGAATTAGTTGATTATTACTGCCGGTAATGAGGTTACTTTGTTTCTTGTTTTTGTTGATGATCTCGAAGATGTATCCGGAGGACCTTAGGATTTCGTTCAACGAGTCTGTCAACCGTAGTTCAAGATTCATGCTGTGGATATAGTTAGAAAATGCGAATTTGAGACGAGGAAATTAGAGGAGTAGGGAGAAAAAGGGAAAAGTAAAAAAGTACAAAGACAAAAGAGAAGAGTACAAAAACAAATCGGTTCGCAAAGAGATTCTGAAACCAAGACCAAATTATAGGCAGATTTCAAGAATACTGGGTCCCAAAGGCCTGGAAACCGAGACGCGCAGTCCCGTAACAACGGTATGAGGTCGAAGTTTGGTAAGACCCACCAACGCGCCACAAGATGTGCCTGAGCCGTTAAAGCAGCTTGCGAAGAAACACAAAGGAACAAATAGTACTTAAGGCAGGAGACAACAGTGTCAAAGAAAAAAGACAACTAATTTCTGCCATTTTCATACATCCAGGTTGCAAATTAGTCTCCTGTTTCAAAAACCTCAATTCCTCCGGCATATAATTACGTGACACAAAAACGCGGGTAACCGAACGCGATTGTATAAGAAAGAGATTCACTTTATTTGCTAATAGTTCTTCCCAGTCGAAACACCTCAGTCACACCTGAAGTAAGTTATACCCTTATATCCTTACAACCAAACATCACAAGAAAACGCGTCCCACGCCCGAACTATACACCCATTCCACTCGTTAAATGAATGCAGATCATCTCAAACAAGGCCCTTTGGCTCCAGTATGGATGGCCGCCAACTACGAAAAGAAGTTGTCCAAACAACAATTCTTGTCCACAAACATCGTGACATCCAGTACACTTTTGGCTCAGCCAATAAGCAATTCCGAAAGCATCACCTTGAGACTATCAGGGCAATTACTATTGGGAATTGTTCGAATTTATTCGAGAAAGACAAAATACTTACTTGATGATGTTAACGACATCTTGTTCAAGTTGAAAAATGCGTTCAAGTACGCCAGTGGTGGTGTTTTATTGAGCAGTGATGTCAGCAATAGGACCACGAGTTCCAGTCAACGAAGTATCATCACCAATCTTAATAGTATAACTTTACCAGATAGAATTACCAGTTATGACTTATTTCAACAAGATGATCTTAATCTTGACGAAAATGACATTGGTGGGCTCAGTCAGTCCATTTCCATGTTTGGACAGGCCAATTCACACCGAAATGCTGATGTGGATATGGATGATTCTATCGAATATGGCAGATTCAACGATTTCGGTGATGATAACATGATGAACGAAGATTTGGACTTTGACCTCGATTTCGACAAAACCTGTGCTGCTGACGATTCAGATAAGTCGATTGAAGTGGGGAGAAATGCAAACACGATCCAAAATGACTTTTCTTTGTTGGACTTAGGTCAAGATAACGACAAATTTGACCTTGGTTTTGAATTGGACACTCCGGCAATTGAAGAGGTTTCTTCTCCTGAGGCCAATGAGCCGTTAACCCCTCCTTCTGAGCCGGTTCGTAGAAAGTTGGTGGGGATCACTGAGGATGGAATATTAAAGACCAATAAAAGGAAAATCCAAATTGATACACAAGACGATATAAATAATGGGGTCACAATCGAGGAATTACAACAACTTCGTGACTTGCAGTTGCATGGCGATTGGAGGAACAATTGTGTCACTTTCAAACTCACAGACTCCGAAAAGCTCCAATTAATTAATGATTTAGCCCAGCCCGTTGGGTTCAAAAGAAGAAAGCTCAGAGACTTGAACTCAGAGTTGTCGAAGATATGCAGAAACTTATCCCACAGAGAAAGTGAAATTGCAGCTCATGAGGGAGATGAACACGAAGACCAATTTGCTGGAAGCTTTGACGATTTCAACTTTGATTTATCCCTTCCTGACTTTGCCGATGAAGTCAATGTGGATTTTGAAGAACTGCTTCTGCAACCTCAATTCGAAAACGAAGCCTCTTCTAGCACCAAAAGAGTGGCCGATATAATCAAGAGTAACGGTCAATCTATAAGTTTCAGCGAAATTCTAAAAAAAGACAGTGATGATACGACACCTTTGGCAATGGTTAGAAAAGCTGGATCAGAACAGTTGAATATGAAAAAAGAGGCAGCCAAGTGCTTTTTTGAGTTGTTGGTCTTGGCCACTCGTGACTGTGTTTCTTTGAAACAAGAACTGGGTCAGAACCTCACAGACATTGGTAAAGAAATAGATGTCAGATGCAAAGACAATATATTCACAAGTTTTGTATGAGATATAGTAATGTACAATAGGGAACAGCGTCTCTTGTATTATGTGGTGTTTGTGTTGAGTGCTAGATAACGTCGTTGATTGTCTCCTGGTCTTTTGTGACGTTCAATTCATCGATGTTGAATACTCCTATTTTACCATCGGAAAAGCCCATATAAAAAGAAGTGCCCTTCACATCAAATTCCCCCAGAACAGGATGAGCAGATGTATTGAGTCGAAGTGTACGGATGGGCGTCCGTATGCTCATGCTCAAGTCCCATAAGTCTATTACTGTTGATAATCTGTCAGAGACTTCTTCAAATAATCCATATGAAATGAAACGAAACTGTTCTGGTGCTGTGAAACAACCTAGTACCATATTATTTGTGAAAAGCGTCATCACTTCTTTGTGGTTATTGTAAACGTAAATATTGGAATTGTAGCAAGTAGCCACAATTATAGGCAAGCCATCTTTTTGGCCGATTTTACGAAGGCACCCCACAATCCCAGAACTCATGGTCCTGTTCACGTACCCCAACTTCGGATCGTTGATAAGCTGGTGAATTGTACCAGTATCTGTGCTGACTATCATAGAATTGAGGAAAGCAGAGTCTTTCAACACCTCTTCTGTGTTTCCAAGTAGTAACGCATGGCTTATTGATCTGGTGGTACTGGACAATATACCAAGACCGTCATCTGTGTTGTGGGGTAGCACGATTGTCTCAGATTTGGGATATTCAAGAAAATTTACCGACCACACATTTATAAGGCCATCTTGAGATGTAGATATGAAAGAATTTGGTTCTGAAGCCATCTGAAGAATTGAAGTAATGGGTGACCGATGTAGACTTTTGTTAGTATAATCACTGGAACTTGTTAGGGTGGGCAAAAGTATTGCTTCTTCACTACTGAAACCATTTAGTTCCCACACCACCACATTCCCATTCTGTAGCCCGCCAATGACTTTAAGATTGTCATTTTGATCAAATTTGATAGACGTTATTGGCGAAAAGCAACCCAAAAAGTTGATGGATATGATCTTTCCATTTGTCACCCGATACATGACAGCAAACCCCCGAAGCTGGCTATCTTCTGCCCCATTAAAACATGCAATAAACTCTCCTGGTTGTGTGGATGCACTTATACACACTGGAACTCGATCCTTGAGTGGGTGGATCTGGTTTAAGAGATATATAGCATTCTCTTCGTTGGTCAAAGTATCTCCTTTCTGAGAAGTTGATGGTTGAGCTGTCATTATTTCATTAAGAAACACAATAGCAGAATGCAACAGCTTATTAAGGTCCTGCTCACTGAACGCAGTTTTCCTTGACACCGTCTCTGGGGATTCTTGTTTAACCGGTTCTGCCACCAAGTTTTCTTCGCTCACCTGTTTCCGTATCGTCTGCACTGCCTTATCAAACTTTGCGATTTCTTGGAAAGGTCGAGCCAGTGTGGACACTGTTTGTACGCCCACGTCTACTTTTAATGGTTTAAGTACTGGCTTTAGTGGTGTTTCTTCTGCAGCATCAATGGACTCTTCGTTTGTCGCGGGAGAAATGCCAGGAGAGTGTCCAAGTCTACGCTGTCGGAGCTCATACAATCGCTGTCTCTTCTGCTCCAAGAGCAATTGCCTGTCGGACATGATGTGTGATGTGCGGTGTAGATTTATCGCGTTTTTACGTTTTATCTTTTTATCGTTTTTTCTTTTTATTGATCTATAACCATGGAGGTGGATGATATCCTTCGAGACTTCAGCAATGAAGTTGACAGACGCGGAAAAGACGTTGGTGCTGATTTGTACACGCGGTTGAGTTATGCCATGCTTAACGAGAGAATGGCACCCGAACTACTTCCCTACGAAACAGAGCTCTTAAATGAGGTTCTCACCAAGATTACTGATCAGCAACAACTACTTCTCGACTCCCATGAATATGGAGACGTGAATATCGACTCGGGAGTGATTACAAGTGATTTCAAACTACAGTTGATGATCATGGAAACAGACATAGAGAGGTTAAATTACCTTGTTCGATTATACTTTCGAGTCCGACTCAATAAGATGGAAACTTATACCTTGTACTATATAACATTGACCAGTCAAGACGAAGATAGCAAGAAAAAAATGGTGTCAGACGAAGAAAAAGCTTATATGACCAGGTACTTGCACATTTTGCAACTGCTATACAATAATTCTATATTGAAGAAAGTACCGGAGGGGATGTCATTTCTTGATGATCGAGAATCAAATTTATCAATGGTGGTAGAACCTGATATAGATGAGCTAGTTTTTATCAAGGTCCTAACAGAAGAGACGATTACCATCAGTTTTGATGAGGATGAATTGGATTTGGTGAAGGATGGGATATTTGCAGTGCGGTATAGTTTGATCAGAAAGTACTTGGAGTTGAACGACGTTCGGTTGATATGACGGGTCTGATCCAGTTGATACGATATCGTGTTAAATCCCCAATTGAGGTTCACAATAGCACCTCATTACATCCCCCGGGACAATCAATATTCTCGTCCTCAATAAACCATTCCTTTAAGCACCCGAAATGTCCCCTATGCCCACACTTCAAGCTAATAACAACATTCAACCCCACACAGGGCTCATTACAATAAACACAATTCAGTTGCCCTTTCTTACACTTTTCACAGTACCAGTAGCCAAACTGCTTTGCTGTGCCCTCATTAAACTTTTGTTTTGTCTCTTCATTAACTATGAGCTCATTACAATATTGGCAGTAGAATTTGAGATTATCTCCATAATAAAACTTCAAAAGTCGCTCTTGTAGTTCTCTAGGAGCTATGTTCAAGATATTAGTGGAGTTGACAAAAAGCCTCTTCTTGTTCAAAATCTCAATATAAAGTGATAACCATTGGAGACAAAATTCCTTGTTGATGAACTTCAATCCCAATGGTTTGACAAATGGATAGAATAATAACGATAACGAGGCACAAAGAATCACATCCCCCTGTAAGGTAGCATGGTCCAAGGCCTTCTCAACAAGGTTGGAAATGGCCCACGGGATTTCGAGTTTGGACTCTTTTTTTGTTTTGTCTCCCTCCATAGCTTTTGTGAGCCCAGATGATTCAATTCTACTGCTGGTGGCAGAGACTGTTTCTTCCACCTCTTCCAAGTCGTTGTCGAAATTCCGGTTATTGAGAAATCCATACGTAGGAGCAATGGACGAAGACCTTCTGCTCTTAAATGAGCCAAATTGGTTACTGGGAATGGACCCTATGGAACTGCGGTTATCAAGCATATTGGCAGACGATAGCGAGCTACTAGCGGCGTTGTGAAGAATATTGAGGTTTTCGTTGTCGAGATCAGTGCTTAGACCATTGGTGGAGTACTGCCCATTCTTGGAATGTGCATTTACCTGATTGGTAGAGGAGCCAACAAAAGACTCTCTTTTGGGCTTGATTCTATTGAGAATGGCCTTGTTTTTGGGAGAAGTGCTGACTTTCACCTTCGTCTTCTTGGATGGAGACCGAGATGGCTTCTCTTTACCCTTGTCCATATTCGGAACAGAAGAACGCCTTCTTAAACCCTTACTTGCTGCATCTGGAGAAGATTTCTGTTCAGCTGCCGGTACGTCTTGACACTTTTTTTCTTCTTCGTCATCTTCCACAGCACTCTCATTATCGTCTGTTTTGAATGCCGTGGCCCGTAAACTGTTAGCATGTGCAATCATACTATTAGACCTAGAAGCGTTGGGACTAAGGCCACCAATACTGAGTGCTAATGAGTTGTTGCGATGGTGGTTAATCATATCCATTAGATTATTGGTGGATGAGCTTCTCATTTCAGCCCAGGAATGGGTATTCAGCGATTTCTTATCCGATTCAGATCCCATATCGTAGTTTGTATTGGAGGTGGAATTAGAATTATAAGATCCCACTACCCCATACTCCGATGAAATTGACCGGTTATCATTATGATCATCGACTTCTGTGTCATGTTCGTCGTTCTCTTCCTCTTCATCTCTCAAATGCTCATCCACATGCTGTCCCAAGCCAACTGAAAGCATTCTCCATATTTGACAGTCTTTAAACCGGTTCACACTAGCTGCCACACTAGCATTGAGCAAACACACTTCCACCAAGGAGAATCCATCGGGGATGGTCAACAAGTAGTTATTCGAAAGGGTTTCGAATACAACATCATCATTAGCTGGTAATGGTAAAGATAACGGAATCACATATGGAGACGCATGATAAATCAGAATGGTCTTTCGATATTCTAGTCCCAGATCCAGCTTGTTAACTGGTGAATGTGCAGATAAGGCGGAATCTATGGTGCTTTGAGATGGGTTCCTGCCTCCTAAAGAAGGACGTTGGTCTAGGATATTCAAATGGTTGAATGCACTCTTGGAGGGAGGAGAATTGAAGGACGATGATTTTATTGGTGGGACCGGTTGTCTCATCGGACTTTCCGCAGGAGATGTCAGGTTGATGGGGAAAAAGCTATTCTGGGGAGCAGACCCGACCACCAATTTGTTAAAATCACCCTCTGCTGAACCAGTGGAAAGATCAATCTCAGACTCTAAAATTGGATCCACCAGGGTTTCCAGGTTGTATTTGTCATTAGTTTCGTTGTTCTCAAAATCACTTCTTTCTTGATAAATGAAAGAAATGTCACCCATACTGGTTCCCCAATCCATCGACACGGGATTCAAAACCTCGTGAGGTCGAGTGATATTTTCCAGTTCTGAAACCGAATCAAGCAGTCTCGAGGAAAACTGATTTCCCTTAGTCAAGGTCCATATTTTCCGTTTGTGGTCAGGCGTTCTGGCCCATATGAAGTTCTGATACGGTCTATCGGAGTTGATTATTTCCCTGGGAACGTATTTCCTTTTCAAGTTATAGACCGTTATTGTGGGGTCTTCATTTAAGTACAGACATGCAAAGTCATAGTTGAACAAGGAATTGGTGCTGCTGGACCTTGAATCTTTTTCATCATAAGAAATGTCATCATCGTAGTCATAAACAGCGGGGGAATTGGGGTAAGGACACCATCGAACCTTCATTACTGGTCCGTATGTTTGCAAAACGTATTCTGGAGTGGTAGAATTATACCCCGATTGATTTTCTCCATAATTCCACACACACACCTTCTGGTCTCTCCCTCCAGTGATAACATATTCTTTCTCGGGGTGTATACTCAAAGAAAGACCAGGACCGGTGTGGAAATTCCACTTTCTTTCCGGAACCACCTGCGACTGAGAAGATTGTCCATACGCCCTAATATCATACTTATTCAATGTGCCGGAGTCATGAACTGATAGTATCACCAACTTATTTCGTACCAGGGAATGAGAAGAAAATTGACACGACCTGACAGCGTCGTAGTTACTTTTGGGGATAATATTAACAGCGGGTTTATCAGAAGCCTGCCGTAAATCCCATAATCGTATGGATCCATCCTGGGAGCCGGATATAAGCAAATTAGAAGCGGAATCACCAGAGACTGGGTCCATAAAGTCCAACGAGTTTATACACCGTTTATGGTCGGTGTATTTCCGAAGCACTCTCGATTTACCATTATTTAGTACCTGGTATAAAATCACCGTCCCGTTCACCATTCCACCGGCAATCGTGTTTCTGTGACTCTTGATGGTATTGAAGTTGTATAGTTTGTTACTCCCGGGTAACCGTGAGCTGGTATTGGAAATAGGCTCCAAGATATTTGTCTCGTTCAAGATAGCCGTCTGATCTTGATTAAGCACCAATAACTTCAAATAATTCTTCCCCCCAATGACCACATTGTTATTGAATCCACTATTGGGAATAAGTTCCAAGCCTGTGAGTGTACTTACTTCTTTTTCGCAGTTATAAATGAGGTTATCATTGGCATTGGGTCTAAATAGTCTAGACTTGGCAGAACTGGAGGATGACGGAGGCGATGCATTCGGCGTTTCTGAATTGTTCAAGGTGCCGTAAATATTGAAGGCGAATTTCGCCAAATTCAGGGGATTGGAATTGGAATGGGACGCCATTCCCTTAGGAGATGCTAGTATCAATCGCTTATAAAATAGAAGATGATATCTATCACTACAAAAAAAAATGCGACTCAAACACTAGTAATAATCTAATCTTTAGGACTACAAAAAAATGCGACTAGTAATTGTCTTCACAACTTCAAATAAAAAATCAACATGAGTGTTATCTCGGCTGGTACGTTGTTCTTCACGAGTATATTCCAACTAGTCAAACTAATTACTAAAATCGGCGTTTCTGTTGGGGGGCTAGTGTTGGCGGGCCTATACTACTACCAAAATAAGTTGATTTATCCCAGCGGCATGAACGACGGAAGAGGTTATTGTGCGACCCCCGATGAGTATGGCATGTCTGATTATCAGTTATTACAGTTGAAAACCGAGGATGGAGAGGTGTTGCAGTGCTATCTGTTGAAGCACGACAAAGACTCGCCAAATTATAGTAACAAGACCATTTTGGTGTTGTCTCCAAATGCTGGGAATATTGGACACGCATTACCCATGGTGTCTATTTTCTATAAGAATTTCGGCTATAACGTATTGATATACTCGTACAGAGGATACGGAAAGTCTACGGGAGTGGCCAGTGAAAAGGGGTTGAAAATTGATGCTAATCGAGTAATGCACTACTTGACGCAGGAGGATAAGCAGTTCCAAGAAAGCTCGATTATTTTATACGGCAGATCATTGGGAGGAGCTGTGGCCATTCACATAGCTGCCAATATGGGGTCAGATATCGATGGGTTGATTTTGGAGAACACCTTCTTATCAATTCCCAAAACTGTGCCCTATTTATTCCCGTTTTTAAAATATGCTACGAAATTCGTGCATCAAATATGGGATCTGGAATCCCTTGTACCACAAATCCCCAGTAATATTCCAACCTTGTTATTGAGTGCAAGAAAAGACGAAATAGTCCCGCCACAGCATATGGACACGATTTTCGAGATGTTGACATCGGAAGACAAAACGTTCTATAAGTTTGAGGAAAGTACTCACAATGATACCGTTATTCAAGAGAATTATTGGGAAAAGGTACAAAGCTTTATAAGGGACAAAGTCAATCCAGTAGGATATTAGAAAGAACAAACACGATCCAGTAATAGTAGAGAGAATCCAATAATCTTAGAGAGAATCCAGTAAAATTAGAGAGAATCCAGTAAGATTAGAGAAGTTTAGCGATAGAGTTATGTATGCACGGTTCGACTGAGGGACAAGTCACTAGAAATACACGGTTCTCCTAAGGTGATTTCTATTGATACAAAGTAAAAATGAATTACTTATATAAATCTCTTCATTAAATTTATAACACGATTTGTGGTTTAGAATTTTTATCATTGGCAGCATCATGGGATATGAATTCAATCTTTTGTTCATCCGATAACTTCAATACCTTCTTCAATCTCTCACCCACAGTCTTTAATTTGTCGTCATTACAGTCTTTAGTCCAGATACCAATTCTGATGACCATTTTTCTGATATTCAAAACAATTCCGTTAACTTCGTTTTCATCATCTTCAATGGTTTCCCCAATAACAGACAATAATCCTCTTAACCATAAGTCATTGATAGAATTACTAACATCTCTTTTGTTGGGGAAAGAAAAGTGCCATTTACCGCCTTTGGCATTTTGTTCATCTTCCCATTCAGGTTTGATTCCTTCTTTGAATAAATGATAATCCGATTTCAAAGGTAATTGGTTGGCAGGTGGAATTGAGTTATAAATCCCCCAGAATTCTTCAACTGATGAAAATGTGATAACAGGTTTTAATAAATCGTGCCAGTTTTCGTTTCTGTTGACTTGTGGTTTAGTGTACCACAAAGTCCATTTACTATTTAATGGGTGTTTGGCAGTGAATTCTTCTTTATTCTCCAAAATGGTATCGTTGGTCTCTAAGGTTAGAGATTCAGTTTGATTAGTTAATTCGTCTGACATCTTTGTATTATCCAATTTTTACAAAACAAAAACTTTTTCGTTTTTGATGAGAAAATTTTCTGACCGACAAACCCCAGCGTAAATATAGGACCAGTACTTTTTTATTATGTGTATGCGCGCACTTATCAGCATGGTAAAGACGATGGGATAGAATATATACCAGTATATATTGAGGGAGATACTTTTGCGGGGTGATATGTAAGGGAGATGGGATAAGCACAAGTGTCTGTTTGGCAGGATTGTTTTGCAATTGTATTTGGCGGCACTCTTGCGTTTGGTTGCAGCAATCAGAAAAGAACTGCAAGGTGAATGGAATCGAGAAGGTCTCAAGGAAGCATCAAGCGGTCATTGAATTTGAAGGCCATCTTAAACCTCTATAAAAGTCCAAGAAAGACAAGAGCAACACCTAAGAAGCCTGCATAACTCCCACCATCAATGTTTCCAGCATTTGGCAGAGTAATCGTCGTTTGCTCGTAGGTTCTGATATTCCCAACAGAATCCGTGGCGTCACTGGCCAAGCCAACATTACCAGACTTAACATCATCTGTGTTAGGTTCAGTATAAGTTGACATAAAACTCTGAGTGTAAGGCGTCTGAACTACCACCGTCTTCCCATCGGAAGTGATTGTTACCCATATAGATGTTTGTGTAGTAGCAGTAGTTTCGTCTTCTCCACCATTCTGGTCAGCTAATGCGGTTATGGTCGCAAACAAGGAGAATATAAACAAGAACGCATTTGCAAATTTCATTGTATTTGTCGGAATGAAAAGTAAGGACGATTTTTTGGCTTTTATAGTTACAGATGGATTTGGAACGTCGGTTATAAACTGATATGTGTGACAAACGAACCAAGTGTTCAATAAGAAAAGATAGTCTGTTTTTAATTTAAATGTTTAGATGCGCGACACCTTATTTGAGGATGCTGGTCGGTACACGACTTTTTGTCACTGCCTACGTATGGAAAGGGTTCATGATGAAGCTAAATATAACTGGCGGGATAGACTACGAATCCCAAGGATATTTTGGTTATCACACAAATGTATGTGGTATGTGCGGACATGTACCTCGAACTGCCACATATTTGTATGTTCCTGCACAAACCCTCATGAAAAGTTTTGAGATGAGAAAGAGTATTTTATTTGAAAGTGATATATCACATAATATAACATGGGGAAAAAGACCTTAGCCGACGAGTTGCTTGAGTTAAGTGCGCCACAAACTGACTTTGATATCGAGGACAATGACCTTATGGTACAAGGGGCGGATTCTGATGCCAGTGAGGAAGATTCCTCAGATGACAATTTGAAGACTGATCACTATGTTGCAGTTGGAAAATCGAAGTTGAGAAGAACTGAACCAAAAAATGTATATGGAGGAAAAGTGAGCAGCCGAGAAGAGATCTTTGGACAAGAAAATGGGAGCGAGGGAAGTGAAGATGAAAGAGGTATGTCTGAAAGCGGTGAGGAAGAGACGGGGTCATCTGACGACGGGGAGGAAGATTCCATTAGTGAGGACGAAGAGGAAACTGGATCCGCTGAAGGGAAAGAGGATCTAAACGACAACCACCAAAGAGACAAGTTGAAATCCCTTATATCCAACGAACGTCAAACCATCAGCAAAAGAATTGCTCAGTCCAACATCAGTGAGGCTTTGAAAGGGTATTCGGTGTTGAACCAAAACAAATTATTCGATCTGTTGATCGATTCCCGTATAAAGCTACAAAGAGCATTGACAAAGGCCAACATGTTACCGCTGACCCCCGAAGCGTCGGAGGAATTCAAGAGTGTGGATACTGATGATGTAGTTGCAAAAGTTAAGCACAAGTGTTTTGACTTGTTGGACTCCATTTTGACGTTAAGAAATAATTTGCACAAAAAGGATAATTTACCTGGTTTTCCCTTGCCCAAGAAAAGAAAACTTGACAACTATGTCAAAGTGGCGGGTGAATTGGACAACAGTCTCAATGAGTTCAGAACCGATGTTTTGAACAAATGGTCAAGAAAAGTGCAGTCATCCTCCGGATCAAATGCATTGAATGCTGGAAAGTTTAAGGTGATAAATCAATCAGCAGAACAGCAAGTCATGAATAATTTGAACGATATAGAGAGGCTCAAAAAGAGAACTTATTTGAACAGAAGCTCTATACTGCCATTAGGATATAAGGATGAGACCAGCACCGAACAACACGACAGTGAAGAAGAAGTGAATCCCGACATTCCAAAACAGGTGATCAAAAAAGATAAGAATGAGATTAAGCAGATTTTTGACGATGAAGACTTCTATAGGCTCATGTTAAATGATTTGGTGGATAAGAAAATAGCGTCTAGTAACCCAATCAATGGAGTAACGTTGTCGTTGAGACAAACACAAAAAGCACAAAAGGCTAACAAGAATATAGACACCAGAGCCACAAAGGGGAGAAAGTTAAAGTTCAACATACAAGATCCCATTTCCCATTTTGATACACCAATCAATTTGAAATGGGGCGATAATCAAATTGACGAATTCTTTGCCTCTTTACTTGGACAGAAGATCAATATGGATGAAATTGACGAGGATATGGATGCAGAAGAGAAGATTGTTGCCGCAGACTCCATCAAGTTATTTAGCTAAGTGACAAAGACACATTCTTGTGCAGGAACTCATTAAAAGCCTTCATTAGACCTTAAAAGATATTGTGCATTTACAATTGTCTATAGTAGTCCAACTCTTCGTAGCTAAAGTTTCCGGGGTCTTCGACACTCAACTTGTCGACAGTAGTAGTATCTGCGAAGGCGGAGCTGAAAGACTACTTTTCCACCCGGGAAAACTGTCGATCAAGTCCTTATATCCAGGCAGGTATCTTCGGTCAGCAGATCAGTTGAAAAAAGACCAGGATGTACAGAAACGATAATACCATCCCTTTCTTTTCAGTGAAGTGATAACTGCTTGGCGAGAAGAACGACCTGGAACAATTCGTAGTAATGCAATCTAATTGGGAACAGTGCTCCCATAGAACTTATATCATCGTTGTGGATCACAAAATTAATTCCATTGGGTAGGCTTCTAAGTCAGCAAAACCGCTGGCAAACTTTGACTAGACCAAATTCTCTATTTCTTGCCTCTTATAACGTTGAGCCCAAGTCTTGTCCACGTTAGCCCTCAGTACACGAAGGCTGGAAAGGAAACTTCAGTTGTGAATGGTTTTCAAGTGCTTACAGCAGAGGCTCACTTCGTTTCTATTTTTATATAGGTCTACTGAATCGCTTCAACAACTTTCACTTGTGCAATCGAAAGAGTGTTGTCCAAATTGCACACAGAGTAAGCATATCTCAAGAAGTTATCACACAACCTAACACACAAATAGTTGCACCATTTGTTTTGTCCCCAATAATCACGCAAATTTCACATATATTACCCTACTACAATTAAAACCTCTCACGCATCTTTCAACAGTTGGAGTTGTACTACCTCGTCAGTCACCCCCTCCGAACTATCGCTGTCTTCAACAAACTCCCGGTGGTGCTTGTTCTTCAAAACTCCCTTTACCTCAAGTTTTTGAATAATTGCAATAATAATTGCAATTACTGCTTCCAAAGCAAAAAACATAAACGTGATGGGATAGGCGAATTTATACCTTGGAGCATCTACTGCTGGATACAAGTAAAGGGGAACCCAAGTACTGAAAGTGAAGGAAGCAAGTTCCACAAACCCAATCAACAAATAACGTTGCTCAACAGTAGTACTCAAAGTTTCACTGATCCAGGTTATAAACAAAGCTCCGGCCCCTGTTTCCATGAACAAAAGATACCATCCAGCAAACAAAGCGGAAGTGTTGTTTTCAGGCCATACCCACAAGATAATTGAACCAATTATAGCTGGAATACATGCAAGAACAATTATTGGCCAACGCATTCTGATCCCATCAGATAACCAAGCTAAGGTTAAGGTGGAAGCAATTTGAAGTCCATAACCAGCAGTAGGCAAGGTATTTATTTGAGAAACGGAATAGCTGCCATCGGCCTTAAGCCAAAGGTTCATATATCCATATAATTTGATCCCAAGAACGTGACAAGTGAAAGCAGTACAGAAAAGATACAAGGGCCAGTCACGAGCCAAGGCAACAAAGTCCTTCAACTGAATATTGGGCTTGGTGTTTCTTCCCACTCTAATCAACCTTTCGGTTCCAACTTTTCTGTCATGTTCGGTAAACCATCTAGCTTTGGAAGTGAAAGGTTCATCGGGGATAGCAAAGAACCCCACAATGGCTACAGGAATGGTCAAGATCCCGTCGAAAATAAATAACCATCTCCATGCAGCCAACCCATGCGTACCATTCATTCCCTTGTACAACCCCGATTGTAAGTATCCCGAGAACATCTGAGCAGCAGAAGATGATGTTTGGAAAATACAAGTTCTCTTTCCCAATTCGTCAGGAAGATAGAAATTGGACAAAATGGTCATGATACAAACATAAGCAGTGGATTCAAACAACCCGATAAAGAACCTCAAAACATAAAGCGATTTGACACTTTTGGCAGCTGCCATACACATGACTAACATGCCATAAACAAGTTCAGTACAAGGTAAAAATATAGAAGGTCTGATTTTATTGATGGCATACTGCAGCGGAACCTGTCCCACAATGTAACCACAGTAGTAAATGGTACTGATCAAGTTATACTGGTTACCTTGGAAGTTAAGATCCTCCTTCATTCCACTGACGTAAGCGTTGGCGACGTTGTTGCTGTCAAGATACTTAATGAAGTATGAAACGCACACATATGACAAGATCCAGCAATCGATCTTGAAAACATACCTTCTTTCTTCAGCTGGTTTATCAAGGGAGTCCCAGATGATATTTCTTATTCTGGAGCTCTTGGGTTTAGTTTCTGGCACCTCTTCGGCCTTGGTGATCAGACCCAACCTGGCAGTGTCCGCACCCACTAGTTCTTTGTCACTCATATTATCAAATCCGATCCTATTGTATTATTATTCAGGTGTCTTTTGTTCCATTTTTATATTCCATAGACCTGTGATGTGGATCCCGTCATATCTATGGAGTGGATAAGAAATGTCCGCACCATCACTTCCCGTTTGGGATATTGACTGATATTGGCAACCCTTCTAGATATGTCTTATCTTGGGGTTTTTCTTGTGTTTTGAGTCGACAACAAATGCTGACTCGTGTTCACCGTATTACCTCCACCCCCGACTCCCGGTGTCTATTCATTTGAAGGGGGATCGTTAGGCACTCTCTTCTGGTTGTCGTATTTTGACTCATCTCATCGCATAACTGTGGCGATCGGCACTCGTGATAACACACCTTTTTAAAGTTCTGCACATAGGATTACGACCGTTGAAGATCGCTGTCAACTAATACCGACACAATATTCCCCCAAGCGGAAATGGAAATCACTTAAAAAGGCCGGCCACCAAACATGAAAATTATCAAAAAATGGTGTCAGAACAGGAGGCCAAGACAATCTACCAGGATTCGATTCATTTTGATGGCTTAAATATTTGCAACTTCGGAGAAGATATCTTCAAGTCATGGCGTGCAGGTGGTATTACTGCCGTGTCTTGCACTTGTGGGTTATGGGAAAACTTCCATGACACCATTGCCAATGTTATCCAGTGGAAGAAATGGTTCGATGAGTATGATGACTTGATATTCCAGGTCCACACCGTGGAGGATATAAAGAGAGCCAAAAGAGAGAACAAGACGGGAGTTTTGTTGTCATGGCAGAACACTTCAGGCATCGAAGATCAGTTGGGATACTTGAGGATTTTCCGGGACTTGGGGGTCAGAAAGATGCAACTTACGTACAACACCCAGAATTATTCGGGTGCTGGATACACCGAACTCAAAGACCTGGGGTTGACTGGGTTTGGTAGAGAAGTGGTGGATGAAATGGCCCGATTAGGGATTGTCTGTGATTTGTCCCATGTGGGAGAACAAACTAGCCGGGATGTCATTGAATACGCTAAGAAACCACCGTGTTTCTCTCATATTTTACCAGCAGCCTTGAGCCAAAGTGGTAGAAATAAAAGTGATGAGATGATCAAGTTAATTGGAGAAAAGGGAGGATTTGTGGGTATAAGTCAGTTTGGACCCCACATGCCCAAGGGGAATGATTCCACCATAGACGACTACGTAGATGTGGTGGATTATGTGATTTCGTTGATTGGGGAAGATTTGGTGGGGATTGGGTCCGATGCGTCTGAAGGTCACGGAAGACCGTCTGCATTTATGGAATGGTGCAACAAAGACAAGGGATATGCCCGGACAATGGCACCTTGGGGGTCACAAAAAGTGGTCAAGCCTTTAGGTCCTTTGGCAGAGAGAGAACAATTGGCAGTGGCCATGGCCAGAAAAGGGTGGTCTAAGACGAAAATGGAAAAGGTCTTGGGATTAAACTGGTTACAATACTTGGAAAAGATCTTTGACTCGGAGTTCTAGAATGGATGGGTGGGTAGTTCTTAGGCTGCTGATTGCAGTGCTTTATCCAGGACCGGTTCAACAAGTTGTAATAGTGTTTGACTCGGAATTGTGGTAGTATAATAGATGCCGTTTTATTAATTCTTTGTAGTTTTCTTGCAGATGCTGTAACTTCTGCTTTGTGGTAATAATGTTAGCTGTTTTAGTAACTTTTGATTGCTCAATTTTGCGTCGTTGTAGCTTACGACTTGTGGTATTTGTGGTAGTCTTTTGTGCCCTGTTCTTTCGTAAACCTCCCCATTTTGTGCGATCATTGTGGTATTTATTTCGCATCATTTAAGCAAGCATCACACATCAAATGGAGGGGGGAAAGGCGTTTACTAGCAAGTTCAAGGTCCAGAAAGTCTTGCTGTTTAGTCAAAGTTCCCTTAAGAGTAAGTACTCTTGCATGGAATGCCGCAAGTCCAAAAAGAAATGTTCTAAAGATCTTACGGGATGTTTGAAGTGTGCTAAACTTCAAAAATCATGTGTGTTTCCCGAAAGGAAACCACGTCTGCTGGATCAAGAAAGAAAAAAACTATCGGATGATCTGTTCCAGAATTCTTCTGTGCCTAATCCTTTTATCGTGCTGGATCATTCTGAACCCGTCAGTAGAGGTGAAAACACTTTTCTACTACAAACATTGGGATTTTCCCATTTGATATTGGAAAAGGTCAACACAACTGACAGACCCATAATGTCAAAGAACCTTGCAGGCAAATTTGTTGAGGCGTTCTTCAAACACAACCATCGGTCTTACCCATTCATTTGCCAATCTGAATTCCTTGCTCAATTTGAACAAACAGATTATCTCAGTGATACAATTAACAGTTACTGGGAGTTCCAGCTTCATATGATTATGGCTATCGGATGTACCACTTTGTGTAGAGTCGGTCTTTTGGAACAAGAGGATAATTACAGCAAGTACTTTTCCTACAAATCTATTGGATTTTTGTCTCAAAGCTCCGATATCACGGAATTTCAAACCATCAAGATGCTACTATTGATATGTATCTATTCGTTTTTTGAACCCCAGGGACTTCATTCATGGAACATTTTCGGATTGATATCTCGAGGTGCTATTAATTTAGGATTGAATAAGGGCCCGGAGCCTAGTAATTTGGACCAGGAGATGAGAAACCGGTTATTTTGGAGTATATATAATATGGACCGGTTGTTATCCATCAGTCTTGGCAGGCCACTAAGTATTGATGAAAGCAACATCGATGTGCCACTTCCGGTTAAATTAGATGGCGAAGAACAATTTACGTTCAAGACAATCTTGTCCATCATCAGCTTGAGGAAAATCGAAGGAGATATCATCAAGAAACTCTACTCGTTGAAGGCTAGAGATATCTATCTACCGAGTGAAGTGGAACTTATCAAAACGGAGCTAGAAGCATGGATTGATAATAATCAACCCAAACTTCCAGAACATTTGAAATTCTTTTCTTTTCATGGTTCGAGTGCTTGGTATTTCACAAGATTATACCACAACTTAATGTTATTGTATCGCCCCAGTTACTTGGTGCCCAAACCGGAAATGAACCAATTGTCTGAGTTAGGACAATACTGTCTCAAAACCTTATCCTACACCCATAAGTTATTCAAGTCCAACCTCCTCCCGTTAAATTGGATAACCCTTTATCGGTTTTTGGCAGTGTGCTCCACCACTTTGTACTGTCTTTGTAATTGGAGTATTGACTTGAATGATTCCAAAGCAGATATTCTCCTTTCTATTGAAATATTGAATGGATTCAGCGGAAATTGGATTTTTGCCAGCAAGTGCTCCAACGTGTTCCAGAACATTGTGGACAACATATTAGAGATATCATTGTCGTCCAGTGCTACTGACGAGGTAACCCATATGAAACAATTATCCAGCGAGCTCATTGGTGCTAGTAGTGCCTACCACGAAATCTTAAATGATAATTCCATCAGTATGTCGTTTACTACCATGATGTACGAGGACTTGATGACCAATACCCCAGATCGGTGAGCATTCACGTGCTTGTGGGATGGCTGCAAATCCGTGTATTGTGGATTATTCAAAATTTCGGTTATGGTGTTGAGACACCATTATTAGGGGATGGACTGCTAACATTGGGCGGCCATGAATAGAAACAAAGTCGGGTCAATTCAAGACCCGACTTCTCCAGAGAAAATATTCATACCACGTCTTTGAAGGCATTTGGCTAAACACATGAAAAAGCATAAAAGTGAAGCTTGAGGCTCCATATTTTTATGATAGTTTCACAAAGGCTCAAGACATCGGTGTTTACCCAAAAATCAGCTCACAATTGACTATGTCTTTAATAGATGGGGTGCAGGTTAGTTTTTACTATTTAGGGTATTTACTTATTTTTTGTGACAATTCTCTTCTCTAATATTTGTTTGTTACTTTCAATCACCCTCTTGAGCTTAAATTCAGGCACTGCTCTCTTCCTCTCTAATCTCTCTCCTTCGAGCCTTTCAAACATAAACCCTTCCGTCAATCCTTGTTCTTGAATTACATCGTGAAGATGGTTAATGTAATCTGCTTCGAGGGGGAACTTTAAGCTGTGAAAACTGACCCCCTTCTTTTCCACTTCGTTTTTAAAATCCGCCATCATCTGTTCCTCTGATGGTAGAGCAAGCCTGCCACTAAAATACCTTGCGGTCAAAGCGGCTTGTGCTTCTGCAATTGGAAATGGGCTCACATCCTTGCACAAGCCAATAAACACCAAGGATGGGTCTCTTACATAAAATATTTGTTGGTACAACTCTGAAATATACCTCTGTTTGCATATTCCCAAGTCCAAGAACAGAATGTCGTACTCATAACCGGTACAAAAGATGATATCGTCAATACCACTTATCTGCTTATCCCCGATTTCAATTGCTCTTCCTTCGACACTATAACTGTCTATTCTGGGAATTAACTCGATATATGAGTTTTCAATGCTATTCAATACAGTCTTCTCGTCGCAGGAGACGTAAACCTTCTTGGCTACCAGACTAGTTTGCACAGCGATATCACTGCCACTAGAAAAGCCACCAACCACCAAAACAGTTCTATCTTTAAATCTGTTTGGTGTATCAAAAAACTTGGCATGTATCACTGTATGTGGCAATTTTTGCTTCCATTCTGCAAGCCCTGGTACCTTCGGGAATCTGGGGACTTCGAAGTGACCATTTGCAACAACCACAGCATCGTAGACCTTGGTGGTGATTTTTCCTGAAGTAACCTCCACGCTTGTCACCTCCCAATCAGCTTTCTTGCTGACAGACGTGACACGGGTGTTAAGGAATAAGTTGTGGCTACCAATTGTTTTTGAGTACTTTTGCAAATAAGCTAAAACTTCGGTTCTGAAGGGGAAGTCGTCCGAAGCTTCGGGAAATGGGACGTTGGTGAACTCCATGGCTTTGTGCAAGATGTTGGTTTCCAATTTGTTATACATGGGAGAAAAATCGTACGCCTTTTCCTTTTGGATATCGTTGTCATTGTCATATTTAGCTTTGGTTGGTAAATAGTTCCATATTCCTCCTAAAGCCGATCTGCTCTCATAAACGTCAATAGTGAAGTCACAGTTTTCCGCGTTCAAGGTCTTTACTTGTGCCATTCCACTAGGGCCGGCACCTATAACTGCCACTCTTTTGAGCACTGTCATTGGTCTCAGTTAATTAATTGTTAAGAGTCACAACTTTTGGAGGTGGTGTAACGGTTTTTATCGGAGGAAAATCTCCCAGATAGGAAATACGATGTCGGGATTTATTTGTATAGTTGCAAAACCACAGTCGGAGGTAATGCCGACGAGAGGTGACAAACCACAGTGCGGTGTGACAACGACATCCATTACCGACAGAGGTTGTGGCGACTTTCTGTTTCGAGGTTTGAATTTTGAGTTGTACTCAAAGATGAATCGAAAAAGAGATGTGCTAAAGGAATAATGTCTAAGGTATTTATTGCTGCTGCTTCAGTTGATTTCGGAGAAAGAACCGGTGCCACAGAATTCGGTATAATTTTGGAAGAAGGAGTCGATCAAGATGTCGTAAAACCTATCTTGATCAATGGAGTCCACAATGGTAACATTACCGGTCTTGTAAGCTACTGGTGCTCTTTCATGACTCCAAATTCTAGCAGAACCGTAAAATGGAGAATAGAAACTGGTATCGATACCCATGGCCACTTTAGTAGAACCGGTGATGAGTTCTGGGTAAGCCATGTAAGCAGAAACTACCTTGTCCCAGAATGGTAAGGTCTGTTGTTCGTTATTCTCTGTGTAATTACCAGTGTAAAGAATTGAATCCAAGAGAATAGAGTAGTAGGGGTCATTTTCTATGACATCCAAACCACCAGCTCTATCAATGACTCTATCGTAAAATTCTTGAGATGGAACTTCATGATTGGTAACATTTCCTCCAATATATATGTAATCCCAATCAGCTGTCAATACTATTTGTGCAGCCTCTGGGTCTTGAATAAGATTGATATCAGTGTTCAAGTCATCAACGATTGAAGGACCAGTAGATTTAGCATACTGTCCATCGATGTATCCACCCATAATATAAAGACCAGCGGCATCTTTGACCAAGTCTGGATAAATGGATAATGCTTGGGCCACAGTTGTCATGGTACCAGCAGCGTAAATTATGACGGGGTCGCTATCCTTGTATTTTTTCACAGCTTCAATCATGGCAACTGCTCCAGGAACAGACTCGTCATAGGTGAAGTTGCTCCAGGTGTAGGCATCTTCGTAGAAGGGAGACCATCCACCTTCCCAAACCAAGGTTCCAAACAAGTCTTCCCAAGCGTGGAAAGTCTCATTGGTTCTAAGTAAAGGCAGACTGGCTCCACCATATAAAGGAACACAACTGGATAAATTATAGACATCCAAAATTTCTTTGTGACTTCCAATGGAGTCGACATAAGAAGCACTACCAAAACTTCCAGATACTCCAACGATTTCCATGCCGGCCATAAGGGGAATTAAAATAGTACCTGCGTCTGCCTCATCGTTATCAATGAAAAGTTTCTTGGCTTGGGCAAAGCTTCCAAAAGCCGCAGATGTTAACAAAACCTGTTTTAACCAATACATCTCAGAAGTCTAAAGTTCTTTGTTGAAGTGTTTTTGCAAAACAACAGCCGTTGCTACATTTAAATAGGAAAGGCAAAGAATGAACGTTCAACGGCGTGGACAATCACCTTTCTATAATAGGAAAATTAGCGTCCATTTCGAGCAGAAAATTAAAGATAAGGATTTTAGAGTGCCTTGAAACAAAAGGCGAAATAACCGTTATCCGCTTACAATGTTCGGGTTTCTGCGAGGCTTATATGTGAAGACTGATTACAGATACAGTAAATCCCACGAAAACGACTCGTCTTCGTTATCAGGATGTCGCATTTCCAGCAGGCAAAATTCGCTCTGGCAGTAT